>JAOYND010000031.1:2612561-2634946 GCA_025802135.1 Lagerstroemia fauriei | reverse complement strand
TAAGTGGAATGCATGTTCAAGCTTAGTATCTAAGGTCTAAAAGTCTGTTTAAAAGATAACTTCTATGGTATTATCAGCATGTCAACCCCTCGAGTTTCTTAACTTATTGTCTTTTGGCTAATATATCTTCGTCATTTTTTAAGAGCTTCTTTCATGCGTTGCTAAACTATATTTCACTGCATACGAGTAGTTTCAATTTGAATTTCTATGAGATAACTGAAATTTAAATTCAGAGTATAGGTTTTGTTATTGATTTTTAAGTATTTAGCTGGTTAATATTTGGTTGGTAGTTTCTAGAGAGAATCTGTCGTAAAATCATACAAAGAAATCTATAGTCTCCCTGAACCACTGGTTTGGAAACGTCCAATTCCAGTTCGAAACTGATCGATTTGGTAAATTTTTAAGAAAATTAATGCATAAATTATTAGAAATTATAATAAATTATAATCAAATTGAAATAAAAATAATTAAATGCATTACATTTAAAAAGTATATAATCTGATATATAAATTGGTTGAACCTTTTTTTATTTTTTCATATTTTGGTTCCGATTTGAAATTGCCGGTTTAAGACCGATTTCAATTGCAATTCCTTTAAAGTGTGGAACCGGCCTAAAACCATCCCTTATCATTTCAGGACGGTTCCGGGGCCGGGACTAGCGATTGCTTCCAAAGCTCATTTTTAATTGTTTTTATTAGAAATTGCTGTTATTTTTAAAATTGATAAATCAACATTTTTTAATTAAAATATGACAGCCAAAAGTGAACCAGCTAAGTTAAGACTTCTGAGCTCCCGATGTAACACCTGTGATATTGAGGTTGGCCAAGAGCGGGCATCCCCTAGTATTACCAAGCTCACCTAATCCTAATGTTAGGTTTGATTGGCATGAATAAAATATATAGGTAATAGAATAAATAGGAAAAATGAATAAATAGGTAATAGAATTAAATTAGTAATAAAAATATTATTATTTGGTTGGATGAAATAAAAATAATATAATAGAATACTTACAGATAAAAAAGATAAAATTGCCCATAATATATATTAACATTATATTAAAATATTTTAAAAAATAAAAACCAGTCCCAAAGCCTTGATGCCTCGAGGCAGCTCGAACCCCGGTTCAATCCCTGAGCCCTAAGCCCAAAGATCTACCCCGACTCTAGCCACTCGAGCCCCGAACCACTAGTCCCCAGAACTCCCTAGCCACTAAACCCATAGGATACCTGAGCCTTGGTGGGTTTGCCCTTGCCCACTGGAGCTTGCACGGTGACACTACCTTGGTGCTCGCCTAGTTGGGTTCACGCTCTTGCCCTAGTGAGTCACCTCCTCATGTAAGTTGGTTTGCCCTTGCTAAGTGGGTTTGCCCTCGAGCTAGAGCTCCTGAATTGTTGGCAGGTTCGCATGGGAGGCTCGAGGAAGCTGAGGGGTGGACAAGCTAATGGTGGTGGGTTCATGCCCATGGCTTGAGCTACAACCATGCTCGCTAGAGCTAGAATCATCGCCCTTGAGTTAGAGTGGGTAGCCAGGGAAGAACTATCGTTGTCCCCCGTGAGCCAGGGGGTCATCAAAGGAAATGGGTGCAGTAGCTAGAGGAGATAGGAAGGTGCAAGAGCTATAGATATGAGTTGAAAATTGGGAAAATGACACTAGAAATCCTATATATTTATCGTTTTCAGCAATTGAATTCTATAAGTTTGAAAATGGCTAATTCAATCTTATAAGATCAATTCTGTTACACTCTCGGTCCAAACCATCACTGCTAAGATCTATTTCATTACACTTTCAGTCCAAATTGTCATTGTTCCGTTCACAGAACTGTTAACGGCATGAAGTCCACTTCAGTAAAATAATGACAATTTAGACTAAAAGTGTAACATAACTGATCTTATAGAACTGGATTATTCATTTTCAAACTTATAGGACTCAACTGCTAAAAAACATATAGGACTTATGATGTAATTAGCCCATTGAAAAATTGAGTAATTGAGAGAAATTTGGTCATTTTATTTTTATTCCATATAAGGAATACCATTCCTTGTGTGGAGAGGGGAGTATCATTCCTCATGTATTCTGGATCCTATCTGGCAGGGGCAGTCGAATTCAAGTACCCTGTATTTTTTTATGCTACCCGAACTCTATCATATATAATACTGATACATAAATTTAAGGTCTGAACTTTGCACTGTTGATCATTGGAACTAGACCCTACCCAGAGCTTGTATAAGAACCTGTAAGATTCTACAAGTTACAAGACCTTGTTGGAACCCGTTATTTCTTCTTTTACCTCTATAATACAGATTAATTCGATATTTTTCATATATTTAATAGCTATGAAATAATCGAATTTAAATAAACTTCATGATGATTATTATTTCACATATTTTTTTAGCATAATCAAATGTGTAATTTTACTTATGTTTGCAGTATATTTAGTTACTATTTATTACTGATTTTAGGTTCTAATGATATTTTAGACATGAAAATTTTATCAAATATGTATAATTATTATGTCAAATAAAAGTTCATCGGGTTAGAAATACAATGGTTTATATGATTCGTGAATTGAAGTTTAAATAAGGAAGTTACGAACGATTAAAATCAACTGTGCGAATCAATTAACAGGTTTCAGTTTCGAATATCCTATCCGCCCGAGCCAGAATCAGAAGCGATCGGTTCATTGATTCATCACTTGAAGCCTACCTTATTTTAATTAAGATTTACCTAGAATTAGATAGATTCCTACCAGTTCCGGGTCTACTTTATATCTGTACACACCCTTAGTATCCAAATGGTGTTTTGGGTATTGAACAACTTGTTTGGTTAAATAGAATAAGATACAAAATAGAAATTATTCCACTCAAACAAATATAAAATAAATCCTAGACTTCAGTTGCCTTCTAAGGCAGATATGACATATATCTGGAGAGGTCTTGAAAGAAGGTTGCGACATTAGGTGAGTAATAATAAACAATTATTCAATTACTATCTATTTTAGGTTTTATTCTCCACATCTTCCATTATTTGTTACAAATGATGAATTGGTGTTACGGGCCGAACTGGCCCGACCTACTTTAGACCCGGAACCATAGTTTTTAAAATCGGATCGGACCGGGAACCGGTGTGGGCATGGGTTCTTGGGTTCATAGGTTCAACCGGGGTTCAATGGGTCTACCCGGGTTTTTATAAATAATAATAATAATAATAATAATAATAATATACACTTAATAATAATAAGAAATACATATTTGATTTCCTTAATTAGTCCAATAAATCAAATTTGGGTAGATATATGCCAAGAACAAGAATCATAAATTACTCTAAAGTAAGTTTCCTTATCAAATCAATATTCCAATTCCAATCATATTACCATAATTATTCTAAAGTTTGCCTTATCGAACCACTATTTCAATTCTGACCACTGATAATTTGAGTCAATAAAACAATCCCATTCCAATTCCTCACGAACAGGACCCTTCGGAAAGAGGCACTAGAGGCAGCAGTTCCAGCAGCTCCTCAAAGCGGCAGCGGCAGCGGCAACAACCCTCAAAGGAGCAGATTCGGCAGCGGCCACGCAACAGAAGTTCCGGCAGTGGCAGCAGTTCCGGCGGGCCATCGAAGCAATAGCGATAGCAGGAGTTCCGAAAGCGGCCTCGAAGCAGCAGTGGCAGCAGCCTTCGAACCAGCAGTGATAGCAAATCCGACAGCGTCCCTTGATGCAGCAGTTCCGGCAGCGGCCTCGCGGCAGCAATTCCGGCAGCGGCCTCGCGGTAACAATTCCAGCAGCGTCCCTCGATGCAACAGCGGCAGCAGTTTCGGCAGCGTCCCTCGAAGCAGCAGCAGCAGATCCCTTCACTCCCTCGGCCTCGAGTCGAAGCAGCAACGGCAGTAGAAGGCTTTCAATCCTTCGTAGTTCGTTTGTGTTCTTTTCTTTCCCTCAGAGGCTCAGTCACGTTGAGGGCTTAGGGTTTCCTTTTTTCTATTTTTTGTTACTTCCGTTCTGCCTTTTTTTAAATTTTAAATTTTAAATTTTTTCTTGGTTGACCGGTTTTTTGACCGGTTCTTGTGGGTTCAATGAAAATCCGGTTAGACCGGCCGGTCCACAGTATCGAACCCGGTTTGTGATGCAAATGGAGAAATTAACGAAACCGGACCGGACTGGTGTCCGGTTCCCGGTCCGACCGGTCGGACCGGCCGGTCCGGTCCGGTTTTAAAAACTATGCCCAGAACCGCCTTGGCACTTATGATTTGGATGTCAATTGCAGTTTGGTCTAAAAAATGTGCCTGTCGACCGAGAACCGTCTTAAACTATTTTAGGCTCAGAATCGGTCCGAAACTATGTGTGAACCAGAACTGGCAAGGATCCAAACTAAAACAAGCCCACTGAATTGACTAAAGTTGTCTTAATACTTCCAAGTGTAGGAATGGTAATGGATCAAGTAAACCCAACCCTTGTCATTTATAAATTAGCCCATCAACAAGCCCATTGAATTGGTTAAAGTTGCATAAAACCTATCCTTTATAAAAATATCTGCTTTGGATAAATGGGCCATACGGATAAAGAGTGAGAGGAATTGTGATGTCACTTGTTCCAGTGATTCTATCCCACATCAGTAACACTAAGAAAAAAATGTGAGAGAATGTGCTAACATAATAATTAGTAAATTAGTTTTCTCAGCGAAAGTTTATGTAATATGTATTTAATAATAATTTTATTAAAAAATGAATAAAGAAATTAAATTTTATGTATAGTTTAAATTAAATTTTAATTAGTAGTTAAATGGATAAATAAATAAGTAATCTGAGACTGGTTAAGTCCGGAACTTGCCCAGACCATTAAGCTTAACTGTCCTATTCGGTAATGTTCCAAACGATCATGAACTGCCATAAACTGAATCAATTAACATCACTATGATGAACTAATCAACAGATATCTTACATATATATATATATATCTAACAAGAAAGAGTTGATGTGGTGTGGTTTCTCTCTATGCAAACATTTGCCTTCACTTGTTGGAAAGATATCCTTTATTGGGTATTGCAAAAAACGAAGATGCGCATGGAATGCTACAAGCATTGGTTTATAACCCATTCGATTTTCAAAGTGGAAGTAAACTTTCATTTTGTGAAAGATGCATATACCAATGTATAGTATTCTCTAACATTCGGCTAAATTTATTTCAAATTAAATTATGCATGCAATGCTTGCTAATTTTTCTTTTCTTTTTTTGTGCAATAAATGTGATTGCAATTATTCCCATAGAATCATGTTATAAACAACAACAGTCATTTTCAAGGAGTGACTTGGAAGGTCTACGAGCACAACTGGCACCAACATTGCTGCAATCCATGGTAGCTTTTCTGAGACAAGGTTTGCAAATTTTGGCACCATATAGTTGATTATTTATACATTTGTCTTCGGCATAAATCATTACTTTAATCCTCAAATTTATAACGAGCCGTCAATTTAATTCTCCAAATCTGAAAGTCATTAACTTGGTTTTCACTATTTAATTCCATCGGATAATTTGATTCAGACATTATAACATTATTTACAAACAATGACATAGATGGTGACGGCAGCTTTTCTGGGTCCTAAATGCCACGTGTTAATCAATAATTGAATAAAATTATTTTCGTAAATAATAAATTTAGTAAACCATCATTTTGATCCTCAAAGTTGTAACAAGACATAAATTTGATCCTCAAAATTTAAGTGCCTACAATTTGGTCCTCAATATTTAATTCTATCAAATAATTTGATTCAATCATTATAATATCATTTTACAAGACTGATAGGGACACTAATGGCCTATTTGGGGGACATATAATAATACATGATAACTAATAATTAGATAACAACATTCAAAATATCATTTTTCCTTGATTGTTTATCAAATTCTTAAGTCATTGACATTCATCTCTCAAATTTCAGTAGTCTATTAAATCCATTCTCATTTATTACAATGTATTAATTGTAAAAGATACACATGACAACTGGAGTTCAACATGCATACAAGGGAACCTCAAACCAATATCATGGTCCCCATTCTAAGCTCCTTCAACCATCGCCTTTGTCAAGACGGTCGTACATCCCTACTCAATTTCACTCCATCTCGAATCTTCTGGTGTCCCTTCTCATGTTTGTTAACATCTCGATTGGGAGAGAAGTCAGCTGAATTCATAGTTATGATCGTCACTTATCAACACAAAATAAAGGTCCCTCAATCTTACCGCATACCAATTCAATCTTATCAGTTATAAGTTCCCCTCGAATCTTCAAGTGTCTATTCTCATGTTAAATAACATTTTGATTAGGAGAGGTGTTAGTTGAATTCAAAGTTAGTATTATTCCATATCAATAAAAAATAGAAGTTCTTGAACTCAATTTGCAAAGAGAAAAAGAATGGATTTCACTCTTAAGGTTTCAATTTCCCTATGGTATTTCTTTAAGCTTCAACTTCAGAGGTTAGGATTAAGAGTTTTGAGGAAAGAGGGGAAGAAGGTTGTGATACAATAATATTGCAAGGGGAGAAGGTTATAACTAGAGGAAAATACATGTAAGGACAAAACTGTGCAGAAATGTCAACCATTCACCAAAGGATACAGTGGCTGATTTGTTAACTTTCATAACTACATAGTAATTCCTCGAGACACCTATATATACCCAAGTAATCTTTGAGGTAATTATTCCACTCTAAAACTTATTTTGTTCATTTACTACTTTCTCTCTACCTGCATAATGACTGACTTTAGTGCTGGAGAGGTGAATCAGACCGTAACTCCTAGTGTCGGACCTAGAAATCGTTCCGAAATGACATTAGCCCCAAGGGCTATAGGCGCGCACGAGGTCTAGCTTGGGACTTTGATCGTGATTGATTTTTGGAGTCGCCACTAATCGTTTAAGGACTAATCCTAGGTCGATTAGAAACCTATTATTTACCTAAGGGAGCACGATATTACCACTTAGGTCCTTATTTGTCGGTCTTGAACAAGAGTTTGGATTCGGGGGTCTTGTTACGATCGAAAGGCTCGCAAGCCAATCGACACGTTCGAGATCGGTACCCATCCCTATATCTAGGCTGTTTGTTTTCCTGCACATTTTAATTTACCCAATTATTTCCCTAATCGTGGTTCGGATCGATGGTCGAAGATCAAAATTGACAATCAAGGTACGTGTCCTAACATGATACTATTCGCCCTAATCTAAACGCAGAAAAGTAAAGGATTCCACTATCATTGAGATTACATGAAATAATTATCTCTCTGTCTCACTCTACCCACCCATACACTTGTGCGCTCAAAGACCATGAAATCCCCAAACTCCACCCAAAATGCAATTAAATTTTATGGGGATTGACATGCAAAATTTCCGAGTGTACAACAAGTGGCCAAAACATCCTAACTCAGGGAGTAATGTGTAAAGATCGCAAGATGAGATATTAATGTGCAAAATGCCCTAAGTAAATCACTAAAATGCAAAGTTCCTAGGATGGAGAGACTAAACTGCAAAGTACTTAAGATACGGGACCAAAATGTAAGGCCCGAAAATGGGGGCTGTGATGTAGGGCTCCCTAAGGATGCCGAACTAAACCTTAGGAACTCAACTCATCTAGCTCGAAGTTGAGCTCACTTAACCCAGTCTTGTGTTTCTAAATGTCCCAATCTTGTGTTTCTAAATGTCTCCCCAATTCATCGACAAGAAGTTTTGAACACAAGAAAACTTATCCCCTGGCACCTGCATCAATAACTCAATGGGACATCTTAACGACAAAGACATCCAACATTAACACAAAGTTATCAAGACATCAAGGGAAACAAATATCAAATGACCCAGAAATGCAGCCGTATCTTACAGGCCTAAGACTCGAGTTTAAAAGTTAAAGGACAGTTTGAATCAAACCTCAAACAATCACAAAATGAGGCAGCAAGTGATAGCTCTAAAACCTGAAATTAGAAACCTAAAAGTGGTAGGAAGCAAGCACTAAACAATGATCAACTTGCAGAAACTTTGGACAGCCATGAAACACAAAACTTAAAGGCTAAAAACACCTTAAAAACCAATGCAAAAGCATCAAAAAATGCAGCAATGAATGGCAAGCCTAAAACTTGAAATTAGAAGCCTAAAAGTGGTAGGAAGCAAGCATTAAACAATGATCAACTTGCAGCAACTTTGGACAGCCATGAAACTAGAAACTTACAACCAAAACACCTTAAAAACCAGCATTAAAACACCAAAGATGCAGCAGCAAATGACAAAGTAAGCTAAGGCTCTAATCTCTCCGAAAATGGTATGGAAAATGGGAGAAATCATTAGGCAAGGAGCTGCAGCAACTATGGCCTCTAAGCGGCCATATTTTCTATAAAAAATCATCATTAAAATGAAGAAAAGACAGGACAAAGAGCAGCTGCAACAATGGGCTGTAGATGGTTCTATTCTTGTAAGAATACGGAATCGAAACCACAAGAAACCATCAAGTAAAGATTTGCAGCAACTGTAGGCTCTAAATAGCCACGTTTCCATTGAAAATGTCATTGAAAAATAGGGGAAACGACCAACACAGTATTGCTGCAAGATCCAATAAACATGGGCTCTATTCCCCTTGAAGATGACATTGCAAACGGGAGAAATCATTGAGCAATGACCAGCAGCAATAATGGGATGTGAAGGTGCCTATTTTAAATTGGAATGACAATAAAATCTAGTGGAAAAGGTAACCAATGACAAACTGCAACAATAGATTATGCACAGCCCCTTTTCCATCAAATGTTATAGAAAACTAGAGTAAACACCGGGGAAAGAGTAACTGAAACTATGGGCACTTAACAGCCCCCTTTTCCCCTTGAAATATTATTGAAAATGATAGTAAACACTGATCGAATAGCTATTAAACTTCACCAAGATGTAACAGACCTGGTTCAGGTTACTGGCCATGGGACAATCGGTTCTAAGTCGAATACTGTAGCCTACAAAAACCAGCAACTTCAGGATAGAAAACTTGGAGGGCCCCAAAATCATGGAAAAGCCAAAGGAATATACACGAAGCTGGCCAAGAGTCACAGGAAATGGAACCTGACACCTTAGAACGCAAATACCAGGAAATACACATCAAACAGCAAGCCTAGCTAATAGCAAGCATCAAAGTTGACGTTTCGACTTGACTTAGATGCTACGGAGATCATCATTCGACCATTTAGGCATCAAACAACAATTACCAGCAGCTTGGTCATCCGAATCGAAGCAACGCACAATATGCTCAGAAAAATCAGAAGCAGAGAAACACTTCAACAATCTCATGTTAATCAGGAACCAAGGCTGACAGTGGCAACTCAGAATGTAAAAACTCACCTGACTTACCATAGGATGAAAGGGCGGGCTCTTTCTGATAGGTAGATCCCCGGGTTGCAGCTCTGTGAAGCGTGGGAACTGAAGGTCGGGAGATAAGTCTTCAAGGACAGACAGTAACGCTGGTGGTCGGAGCACGTCTGAATGGAAAGCTCGAACAGGACAATATGAGTCGTGGCGGTGTGGGTAGATGTTAAATGATTTGGGGTGGGTCAGTGGCGCTATGAGGGGGTGAAATGCTTTGAGACTCAATGGAGGCCGGGCAAATGGGGGTCGGCTCGGGTCAGGAGGAATAGGCTCAGTGTGAAGAAGCGGTGGGCGACGATTGTTGAAAGGATTGGGGATGAAGGAGGCATTGGCCGGTGCCGCTGGGCTTGACGGACGGGAAGAGTGACGGGGAGCGAGGGTGTCGGAACTCCTGCAGCAATCGGGACGTCTCGTTCGGGTGCAGGCCTGCCGTAACTCTGGGGCTCGAAAATGACGTGCCTCCGGTGGTGGTGATCTGCAGTGAGGCAGGATGGAGTAGGCGGCAGTGGTGGCTGCGTTGGGTCGGCCATGGCCCATGGGATCTTTACCAGAGAAGGAGAGGGAACGAGGGCTCGGGTTTTGTCTGCTCCTCCTTTCGGCCCCCTGAGAGCGTTTACCCTTTCTTTCTTTCTTTATTGCCCTTCCTTCTTTAAAACCCTAGTTCTTTCTAATTTTATATGACGTAATATTTATTTTATTTTTATTATTTTTTATATTTTCTTATTTAAATTTACTTGTTTAAGACTCTATTAAAAGAAAAAATTCAGGAAAAGATCCTCAAATATACCCGGTATAATATTTCAAATATGTTTGGTTTCTAATGACCCTTAGAACTCTCTAGGGCATAAAATTATTATTTTCAGAGCTTATTCTTAATCCCTTGATACTGTGTTCTATTTTTTCTTTTATCTATAATGAGTTAAGATCCAAATGATACTAATACTACTTAATTTGGACATCTTAATAATTAGATACAATTTTTCAAATAAAACTGGCAAGGTGCATGAATATGATAGGTTCAGCCAATTTCACTTTAAAATCATATCTTCTTCTCGGGATCTAAAATATGTCAAATTGAAACTAGTTTGATGTTTTTTACAATGACTCTGAATTTCCCATATGATCAATCCAATTGGATCATCAATTTTAATCTCAAACATCACATCAGGTTTGGTATGGGCACACGTTTATTCAATTTTTTCGAGATCAAGATCCTGGTACCTTCTGAGCCAAAATGAGGTGTCAACACCTATCTCAACCTTCCTTCTTAGTTTTAGGTATCTTTAGACTAGCTCAAGGCAAATTGGCTCTTAGTTATTCCCAAAGTCTCTTCTACCCCTCTTTTTCATCTAAATCATAACAGTTGGACCAAAATGTCCAACGAAATGAAAATATGACGAATAAATTGATAGCTTTCAAAGTTCAAGGATCAAATTGATGGTCAGTTACAAATTTGACCAATTGATGGTCAGTTACAAATTTGAGGACCAATTGATGGTCCACTTATTTTATTTCTTTAATTTCAATCACTCATAATTCGCCACTTGTCATGTTGGACCCCAAGAAGCACCCATTAGTGTCCACGTCAGTGTTCGTAAACGCATTATAATGTCTAGACCAAATTGCTCAATGGAATTAAATAATGAGGAACAAAATGACGGTTTGCAAATTTTGTGGTTTAAATTGATGGCTTGCTACAAATCTGATGACAAAATATTATCTCTACTCTTGTCTTGATGATTGAGAATTCAAAATTATCAAATGAGAAAAATAAGATTTTTTATTTTCAAGCCAAATTTCTTAATTTATTTCATTTTGATCACTGCAGCTATGCATATGATTAATGGAGCTTTCTGGAAAAAATTTGAATATCTAGGTAGGTAATGTGGACAAGATGATAGTAATTTTCATTTAATTTATTGTTCTTTTCACACTAATGAGATTGGACTTTAATCTATTCCAAACGCAGTGCCTTGCATCAAGCGTATAAAGGATCAGAAATACAATAACTATTGCACTAAAAAGATAGTGGAAATTGCATGTGCAGAAATCTCATGTCAGAGCGAGGAAGAGATTGTCAACTTCTTTGTGGAAGAATTCCACATTCTTCAAATAGCGGCGGTACATGGAATTGTTGAACTTGTAACTGCCTGCCTTCAATATTTTCCTTTTCTAATACACACCAATGGTATCAATATACTCGAGGCAGCAATTTTCAACCGAAAAGAAAAGGTATTCAATTTTTTTCTCGGAGTTAGGGGGATTGCAAACCATGTGGCTGGAATTAATCAGTCAAAAACAAATGAAAATGTGTTGCACATTGTTGCAAGATTGGCGCCCTATCCCTAACTTTCATCTGTATCATGCCCCGCGTTGCAAATGCAAAGAGAGTTGCAGTGGTATAAGGTGCTTCCCTCCCTTGTAATTCTTTCATTCATAGTTTCTAGTTCAAAGTTTTGAACAAAACGCAGCATTATAATTAGATTATGCCAGTAGTAGATGGGAAAAATGTAGTATTGCCAAGTTTGGAAAAAAAAAGATTGATTCTTACACCAATGCATGGACCATTAGATCATGTTAAAACTCATATTTCTTATTGTTATCTATTAGTTTAGCTAACATCTACAAAACTCATGGAATTTAATATCATCTTCTTAGGTAGTGGGGAAGTTTGTCGGTCCTGTACAAAGAATAATGAGAAACGAGGGGAATGATATGCCTCGTGAGATTTTTACAAATGAACACAGAAAATTGCTCAAGGATGCTGAGAAATGGATGAAGGACACATCTAAATCATGCATGGTTGTATCGACCGTCATAGCAACTGTAGTTTTTGCGGCAGCTTTCATAGTCCCCGGAGGAAATGTGGACAACAAAGGCATCCCGTTATTTTTAGAGGAGAAAGTGTTCATGTTGTTTGCTATTTCAGACGCACTGGCATTGTTCTCCTCCACCACATCCATGTTGATGTTCCTGTCTATTATGACAGCACGTTATGCTGAAGAAGATTTTCTCCTTGCACTCCCTAAGCGTTTAATACTTGGATTTGCATCTCTCTTCATCGCCATAGCAACCATGATGGTGGCATTTGGAGCGACGCTCTACATGGTCTTAAGCGAGAGGTTCAAGTGGATTTTCATCCCTATCATAGTTGTAACTTCCATTCCGATTGCTTTATTCATTACGCTTCAGCTTCCGCTATTCATCTTCATGGTGAGATAAACTTATGGTTCTGGAATTTTTCACCCTATAGAAATCTGGTAGCTGATATATTCTATCCTAATGAGATTTGTAATGTTATGCAATTTCTCCTTTGTGTGGTGAACTGTTATATAAGCTTATACGACAACCTGTCTAAATGTTTGATTAATTTGACAGTACTTCTCATATTTTCAGATATGTGAGTGTTCTCCGGGAAGCATTTCCTAAATTTGATCATTTTGCCTATAAATCTCATGTCTATGGTTTTTTACCCACTAGTTTTTTGTTGTTGTATAAGCCTTGTGATATCGTGTACCAAGAAAAAAAGATAAGAAAACGAAGCAGCAGTCGGATTTGCTTTCTCGATCACCTCTACTACCTGAAGTTTCCTCTATGTAAGTTATTGTAAAGGGAGGGATACTTAAGAATGAGTCCTCTAATATATATTACGATATTGGAGCAGTTCCACTCATGTATGCATTTAACGAGTTGCAACATTAATTCTTCAAAATATTATGAAATGGTAAAACACTTGTTCCCCTTAAGTAAAATAGTACAATATTAATATCTTCTCGGATTGGCTGTGATTGTTTAGTGAGAAATTCTTAGATGAGAAGAGCTCATGAATGATGTAGTGAATCTATCCAATGAATATTTGACACATAAGTAAATATTTCAAATCATGTCTAAAAATGAATATCATTAATGAATAGAAAAAAAGTTAATGTGATACTTAATGATAATGTGTTAAACATTCATCAGTGGAGTTTATAGATGATGTGGTGAGCTGAACTCATGTAAGAATCTCTCATGATTAGCATCCCTTTCCATAAAATAAAGTTTCAACTTCAACTATTCGGAACGTAGAAACAAGAAATAATTTTCTCCGTCTTTGCTACAAGTGACAAAAAACAACACAAGTTGATCATTAGTGGGTAAAAAGTAATAAAGCAAGAGGTTCACAAGTTAGGCCAGAGGATGGAGAAAAAATTATTCAAATAAAAAGTTATAGAGATGGATAAACTGCAAACAAATTAAAAAGGCTTTCACAAGGAGATTAGTTAGGGATTGTGGGAAAGGTGAAGACTGATTATGGGGCAGCCCATAGAGAGATAAACTAAGATGGAGGCAAATTGATTAGGTTGTAGTTGGCTTGTTTTTTCTTTTTTTTTTTTAAATGCAATCCGCTAACTATGTAAAAACTTAATAACCCTAAATAATTTATACTTAAATAGGATTGATGTATTGATGGATAAAATTCCCTCAATTTATAATTTTTTTTCATTTATTAGAATTAAATCGAAAACTTTATGTAGAGAGGACAGGTATTGGACCACCTCAAGCAACCCTATTGGTTAGTCAACTTATTAATGTAAATGTGAATAAATGAGAAATGTTAGTGATAGAGTGAGGCATCCCATTGTTTTTGGAGGAGAAAGTCTTCATGTTGATTGTTATTTCACATGCATTGCATTGTTTTCATTCATCACATCCATATTGATGTTCCTGTCGATTCTGACAGTGTGTTATACTGAAGAAGATTTTCTCTGTGCACTCGCTAAGAGGTTAATACTCGGATTTGCATCTCTCTTCACTGCCATAGCAACCATTGGTGTCATTTGGAGCGACGCTCTACCTGGTCTTAAGGAAGAGGTTTAGGTGGATTTTCATCTCGATCATAGCAGTGACTTCCAGTCTGGTTGTTTTATTCACTATGCTTCAACTTCCGTGTTCATCTTCATGGTGAATCAACATATGGTGCTGGAATTTTTCACTCGTATAAATTTGGTAGCTGATATCTTCTGTTCCAATAGGATACATAAGGCTGTGCAATGCAATCTCTCCTTTGTGTGTTGAGCTGTTAAATAAGCTTATAAGAAAATCTATCAAAGTGGTTTGATTGATTTGTACAAAAATCGAACATTTCAGAGATGAAAGGGCCAACTTGGAAGCTTTTCTAGAATTTGTGCATTTTGCATACATATCTTATGTCTACGGTTTTCGGCCCTGCAATATGTTTTGATTAATAAGTCTTGTGATATCCTATGCTATATAATAATTCGAGAGTGATGCTCTACAAAAAAGAAAAAAGAAAAGAAACCCATGCATCATTCTGATTTACCTTCTCGATCTGTTCAATTGTCTAGAGAGCCCTCTACGCAATTTATTGGAGAGAGAGAGATGTTTAGAATGAGTCTTCTCATATACAGTCTGAACTTGCAGCTCCCACTCTTGTGACATTCTCTAAAGAAGTATTTGTCGGATATGGTCAGACACACTCATTTTACAAGAAGCCCCTAACATGATGAAGGTACCTCATAAAATATGAATAAATTTGATTTTGTTCAGCCCTTAATAAGAAAGGAAAATAAAGGGAATAACCAAGGAAAAATACATGTTTTTTTGTTTACACTGCGCAGTATCTCTGGTCTAGCCGAAGCGCACCTCAAAACTAATCTACGGTCAAACCGGGATCCCTGGAAAAATTCCCCCTCCCAACCTGGGGATTGATCCCGATATCACCCATTTGGGGGCCTACTGAGGGAACTAATAGGCCAACCTCAGGTTGGTAAGGAAAAATACATGTTAAGTAATAGAACTTTTTTAGCTGTTATATTTATTAAATGCATCCATACACAGTTTCACGAGGACGATGGGACAACTCGGTTGGAGTAGATCATTATCATAGCGAGAACAACATGAAGATCATCGTTGATGTCTTATTGCTATGTGACGCATCTTTCCTTATATAAGGTTTCAATTTCGAGTCATAAGAATGTAAAAATAAAAAATAATTCTCTCTCTCTTCGGTTACATGGGACAAGAAATAACATAGGTTGAACATTAGTGGGTAAGACATAAGGAAAGAGAGAGTTTCACATGTTAGGCCACATAATGGAGAAAAAAATTCTTCAAAAGAAAGTTAACGGAGATGGATAAACTGCAAAGAAAAAAGAGGCTTTGAGGAGGGGATTATTTAGGGATTATAGGAAAGGCAAAGAATGATTCTGAGGCTGCCCATGGAGAGACAAACTAAGGTAGAGACAAATTGATCAGGGATTAATGTAATCCATCTGCTGTTGAGAAATTTCCAATTTCTAAAGTTCCAATAAAATTTGAAATCAAATACAAGAAATGATCCTTTCTAATATTGCATTTTGAATATTCTCATAACTTTTTTATCAGCATTATTAGTATGTAACTCATAAGATACAATCATCAAGATATCATATAACGCATGCTAAGAGACCTATGTCATAGCACACCGCCTTTGTTTTCCTCTTTAGCTCCAAGTGTCATTCTATAACTCGGAGTAGATCTCTTGCCTGATTCTCCAATCATTTTCTCAACATGTAATCGCGACCTCAACATTCAATATATGTGTAAACCATCTGTTTGCCAACTCTCAATCCATCCCCTAAATCCATCCCTGTTGCGGCTCTTCAGTCCAATGTCAGCTCTATTTGGTTTACGTGGACTCATAATATCTTCTTGAATAAGCCATTGGTCAATCCAGATCCCTAATCCATATTCGTGGAACTGGGGAAAATTACTAAGACATTTGGTGCTTCAATTTATCTCTTGCATAATAGGGAATGGGCACTTCATCTTCTTCTAGCATGGCAGTTGGCATCAATTGGTCCCACCATCCCTTTCTGCTTCCCAATGCTAAACTTGCTGTGGTGTGCTCTCAAGAGCTAAAATTATCATGAGGCCTTAAGACCTAGGAAGGCCAAAGTGATTAGGCATAGAGTTTCTGTGGTTCCCTAAGCATATCCCTCATGCTACATTTCTATGTTCACCAGCTACACTGGACAAGCTCACCACAAAGGACAAAAATGCTCAGATGGATCTCTCAGTTTCGTACCAACTACGTGACGTTTGATTCTAGGGCTAAAACCTTATCCCCCGTTCTTTTGATGTCCAATTTCCGAAAATATATGGTATTTGATTTTGTCAAACATTCACACCCCTAGGCTTAAGGAGATCGGGATTTTGAGCACTCTTGGGACAGAGTCTTATGTACAACATGTACACCACGTTTCAGTGCAGATGTGGTGTCACGACCCAATATGATTAAGTTATTTTTAGTATTTTTTTAATAAAATCTAAAAGGAAAAGAATCAACCCTAAAAATTGCTTGATTTAATGGGGTCGTGTCACCACATAAACACTGCCTCCGTTACATATATACAAGACTTTCTCCTCTCTTGGGTGATTAGCAAAAACAAGCGAGAGTTGTTTCATTACCTGTTTTAGTAAGAGAGACCTGGAAACTTCAGCCACTAAGTCATATGATTTGTGTACATGATGTGCATTTTGTGTAGTCTTGCTACTTAATGGGCTTACATGCACACATGCAAAGGGAAAAAAAAACTACGGTAGCATTTTTTGTCACAAACTATTTTGCACATCGAAATGGAAACGATTTGGTGGGGAAATCAAATTGAACAAATCGTAAATTTTCAAGATATCTCTTTCAAAATGCATGATGTATCTCCACTGAGTAATGAAAGAACATAGTCCTCACAAACATTTCGATTCAGAATGCATTTCCAAGATGTCAATTTTCCCTTCCATTCTCACCTTATTCTCCTCGTTTTCTCGAGTTGTTTTTAGTGATGGTGACTAGATTTTGTAGCCATAAATTTCTCCACATTCACGTCATATAGGATTATTATTGCAGAAATTTCTCCTCATGGAAGTCATTATTTAGTGGGGTGCCCCGTGCATTCCCTCTAAATCCATCTCTGATCGTTGGATATAGTTACTTAAGGACAGGCAACTTCTAATCATAGTCCTCGTCAACTCCAAACAGTGTGAGACACAAAAGAGGCCAGAAGCCTATTTATTTGGATTGGTACGTTGATTCAGGAGCCACACATCATGTAACTGCCGACTTTTCAAACCTTACCATTTACGATGATCAACCAACTCTTGGATAGCTGGTAATTGGAGATGGATCAGGTTTACCCATTATCCCTTTTGGTTCATCTATTTTTTCCACTCCTAACCACACCTTTACCTTAAATAATATTCTCAGTGCACCTAGCATTTTTAAAAATATCCTTTCTGTTCCTAAATTCACCAATGATAATTCCTGCTGCTTTGAATTCACCCCTCATTTTATTGTGAAGGATCTACAAACTCATTAGCAGCTGTTTCGAGGGCTACTTAAAGATGGCCTCTACTGTTTGCAGCCTAGTGTCAGTCAACCTACTTCGCCTTGCGCCTTTCTCACTTCAGCTGCATCCAACACTTTGTGGCATCAGCGTTGTGGTCATCCTGCCTTTCCTATTGTTCAGAAAGTTTTATCGTCTTCCTTTAATAACCTTAAGAATGATCATGTTCATCACATTTGTTCTTCTTATTGCATTGGAAAAATTTCTCCATTTTTTTCTGTCTACAATGAATAAAAGTTCCTTTCCATTACAATTAATTCACAATAATGTTTGGGGACCTGTGCCTGCTTTTTCCTCCACCGGACATTCCTACTACATTCATCTTCGTGATGATTACAGTAAGTTTTCATAGTTCTTTGTTATGAAATCCAGAGCTGATGTTCTACAAATATTTCAAGCTTTTCGCCTTCAAGTTAAAAATTTATTTGATCAAAAAATTAAAGCTATGCAATCAGATGGTGCCAAGAAATTTCTCTCTCCTGACTTTCAACGAGAATTACAATATAATGGCATCATATACCACATCTCCTGTTCTCATACCCAAGCAAATTGGCTCTGCCGCACGCAAGCACAAACATGTTGTTGACATGGGGGCTTACTCTTCTTACTCACTCTCTTTTAACTACTAAATTCTGGGCTCATGCCTTTGAAATGGCTGTCTACCTCATTAATCGTCTCTCCACTCATTCTCTCAAATTATCTTCCCCTTTCCAACTCTTACATGGCTCATCTCCGACTTATATTCTTCTTCGAGTCTTCAGCTGTCGTTGTTATCCTTACCTTCGATCGTATGCTCCTCACAAACTTGCTTTTCAATGTCGCCCATGTGTTTTCCTAGGATACTACCAAGTTTTCATGGGTATCGGTGTCTTTATCCGGCTTCTGGTAAAATTTTTACTGCTCGCACTGATCTATTTGATGAGCAACACTTCCCCTATGCTACTCAAGCGACTGATGCGACTGCACTTAAGGGGCCTCTTGATGTATCCTCAGTAGCTCCTACTTCAGGTAGTTCTGACTCCTCCCTTTCTATACCTCTTCCATTACCTTCACCTATTCTACCACCTATACCAGCAGTGGTACCATCTCCTAGTGTGGCTCCAGCACATGATGTGTCTTCTCCCAGTACATCGGATGTCCTTGACAGTATAGTTGCGCCTTCTCAAAAGACACATAGAATGGTTACTCGTTTACCGAATGGTTCATTGCCACCGCGACAATTTTCCATTTCTCGGCATCCCTCCTCCTTCTCCGTCTAGGCTGATGCTCAAGAACCACATTACTTTTCCGCAGCTTTCGAGGATGATCGGTGGGTTGCTTCCATGCATGATGAATATAAGGCCTTGGTTGGATCTTGTTCCTCCTCCTCCTAATTAGAAGATTATTGGAAGCAAATTGGTTTATAAGATCAAACAAAAGCCAAAGGGTTCCGTCGATCGATTCAAAGCCCGATTGGTTGCCCAAGGTTATTCTTAGCAGGAAGGTATTGATTATGATGCCAGCTTCAGTCCTGTTATAAAAGCCGTTACTATTCATACGGTATTGTCTATTGCCATCTCATTACATTGGCCCATTCAACAACTAGACATTAGGAATGCATTTTCTTCATAGCTATTTGGATGAGGAAGTTTATATTCTTCAGCCTCTTGGTTTCCATGATCCCATGTGGTCTCATTATGTATGCAAGCTTCGCCGCTCTTTATATGGCCTTAAGCGTCCCGAGCCTAGTTCTTGCGCCTCAGCACGTTCTTACTAAAGCTTGGTTTTATCGGGTCTGTTGCTGATACATCCTTATTCATTTTTCGTGCTTCTAATTATGTGATGTTTCTCCTATCTACGTGGATTATATTATTTTAATTGGCTCTCCAAATGCTCCCTTCACGGGCCTGCTGGACTCCCTAAAGAAGGAATTCACAATGAAGGGCTTGGGGCCCTTCATTTCTTCCTTGGTATTGAAGTATGTACTCATGGGGAGGGTCTTCTTCTAACTCAATCGAAGCATATTCACTCTATTCTTGCTCGAACGGACATGCTGGATTGTAAGTCTTCTTCCACATCTGTGGGATTTGGTTCTCGTCTCTATCTCTGATGGTGATCCTTTAGTTGATCCCTCATCCTATCGTCAAGTGGTTGGTTCCCTTCAGTACCTGACTCTTACAAGGCTGGATATTTCTTATGATATTCAACGTGTCTGTCAGCTCATGCACAATCCTTCTATTGCACATTGGATAGCTATCAAGCGAATTCTGTGCTATTTGAAGGGTACAATCACCTTTGGCTTGCATCTTTGATGAGACCCGACTTTTTCACGTCATAGATTTTCTGATGCTAACTGGACTGGTAATCCCGATGATCGCTGTACTGAGTTCGAGTATAAGAGTCTCGGCAATACCACTGTAAAACTAATATGGATCTAGTCTTTTCTTCACGAACTTGGCCTTCGCTTTTGTTCTCCTCCTGTCCTATGATGTAACAATCTGTCAGCCATCTATTTGATGGAGAATCTAGTCTTTCATGCACGAACCAAGCACATTGAAGTTGATTATCATTTTGTTCGTGAACGTGTCCTCATGGTTGGCTTGCCATTCAGTTCATGGTACATCTGATCAAATGGTTGATGTTCTCACCAAAGGACTTTCTGCCTCTCGGTTTACTCTTCTTCGGTCCAAGCTCAATATTCAAGCCACTCCCATTGCACTTGCGGGGAGTAATTGAAGGAATTGAAGATCAGATACAGACAATTATACCAAGTATTAGAAGTTTTTATTATAGTGTATTGTAATATTCTGTAACATTTTTACATCAAGCAAATCATGTGTAAAATACACACAGACAATACAATAATGTGTGGATTCCCAAAACAGTTCATTGTGACTTCAATCAGTCCGTGAAAATATGGGCACGGGACGAAGAAACAGAGGGGGACAACTTTTTGTGGTCTTTTTGATAATTGAATAATTTTCGTGTATAAGCCTAACTAATTGGAGATAGCAAAAAATTAAATATATTAATAAAAAGAGATGCGAGTTCTAGTATTGACTATTGAGACCTCTTAATTTTATCAAGCCAGCAACTTGTGCCAATGCTCTAGTGATTTCTTTCTCTTTTTGTATTTTTCATTTTTTTTCTAGAGTTTTTTTTGGGTTGAAAATGATGCTTGCAAACCTAATGTAAAATTTATTGCAATCGTTATAATGCAAATTTGTAATTCAAAGTTATAAATCTGACACACTATGTATTCAGAATTCAACTTTGCATAATTCACATGTACTTAAGATAGGTTTCGGGATATTTATCTTGATCCATGTTGAGGCTGTGCACCGAAAGAACATTGTCAAATAATTCTCGCTTCCTTACCTTCCCTTAAATGCTTCATAATGGATTGCAGACTTCAAAAAAATTGCTAGGCTTTCTCACAAACTTTCTATCCTCTCTTCTTTTTCAAAAACGTCAGTCCTTTTTTTCCTTATTAATCGATTATTTTATATTCAATGAAAATTCTATATATTCGTTCTTAGCTGACTCTAGAATCCCGATCCCTTTCTGAATTCTCTTATTTTAGTTGATTTCAATATCCTTTAAGAGAAATATATATTTGACTATGAGCAAGAAGCAATGGAATCTTAAAACTTGAATATTAAAGTTTTTGAATTTTAATTTCCTTAACCAACACATATTTATCAATGTGTTACCTTTTGTGTTAAAACTATATATTATATATAAACCTAATAAATGGTTAATAAATTTGAGACACATAGATCACATAACATATGTTACTTTGAAGGAAGTATTTTGAAACCTAAAACATTATATGATCCAAACCCATCGTACGGGTTCCCATCCTAAGGGGGAATTGAGATTTTGACAAGCTTCACAGTGAGGAAAGACAATGTGCATAGTTGAGGAGGTCTCTTTTATAAATCTTTTACTATATGGCAATGTTGACGTGACGTCGTGACATCAATAAATAAAATTTTTCTGCGTTTAGAATTTCTTTATAAAACCTAAAAAAATAAAAAATAATCATAAAATAGTTGGTTTTTATTAATTAATAACTTGGTATCACAATATCAGTAGTGTCACGTGATAGTGCTATTTTATAAAATACTTTCTCGTATGGATGGGAGGCCTTTGGTGCCCATACTTGTTTATCAAACCACTGCCCTAATAGTACTAATCCTGATTTGCTTGATACTTAACCCACCAATCAGAGGCCACGAAGCAGCTCAGAGACCATTCTGGTCTGTCAAAAAGGACAAATCTTGATGTCTCCGTCGATCGTAAGTGAGCCGAAAAAGGAGAAAATTTCCTCCGATTGTATATTTGACTTTCACGACATTGATATTAGTTTGATAATGATGTAATGTTATGGCCCGTTTGGTAGCTCATAATGAGCTATTTCATTCATGATTCATTATATAAGGGATATTTAATACATGGTTTGGTTGCAATTTGTGTTCGTAATAGGCTATCCGGATTCGGGCCTAATTCTAGCTCATATGTAATAGCTATTACATATCTTAATATATGTAATCCTCATTACAGACCAATTCAATATGACCCGTAATGGATTTTATTATCTAAATTGTCATTGTTGCCTCTCAAAATTTTAAAAATTATAAGATG
>JAOYND010000031.1:1950463-1962544 GCA_025802135.1 Lagerstroemia fauriei | reverse complement strand
TGTAATATTGTATCTAAACTTTTTTTGCTGTCATTAATGGACTCCGCGTACTCTTATTCTCTAATTATTTTTATTTTAGTAAAATACGATATTTAAAGGAAGAAATAGAAAAAAGAAATACAGAAAACAAAATACGAATTTCCAATTGGCAATTTCTGCATGCAAAGACGCATCTCTCTCTCTATCTCTACCCCTGTCCTTCCCTCCTTCTCTCTTCCGTCAAAGCTTTTTCACACTTTCAGTCTCCAGCCTACTGTGTGAGAGAGAGAGAGAGAGAGAGAGAGAGAGAGAGAGCAGAGTACAGAAGACTGAAGCTTCCAACCATTCTCCGCCTAGCAAAATTGCTGCTCATCGAGCGCTCTGACTCTCTGAGCTCGGCCATAGCTGTCTCGACTCAAAGTGAGGTACAGTAACCCTCTGGCTTCTCACGTCCTAGGGTTTCTCGATGGTTTCCAGCATAGGTCCGTGCCTTCAGGGCCAATCGGCGGGATGACTCTTCGTTTCACCTGCATTTCGTGTTTTCGAGTTCGTTCTCCGCTGTGGTTCTGGAGGGAGAAAAAAAAAACCCACCCGCCTTTTCCGCTTGGTTTTGCCTCGTACGAGTTTCGTGGCTTGTAGCTAGTGTCGGTCGTGCATTTTCAGTCATTTTGCTCGGTTGTTGGTAATTTTATTGCTTGTTTATTGCAGAAGGGAATGGAATTGTGCCCCGGGGTTTAGGCGTTGTTGTTGATATTGGGATAGTTTCTTACGCGGGAGTATGGTTGTTTAGGGACTTTAGGTAGCTGTAGATGTTGACCTCTTATGCTTCTTGCTCTCTGCTTCGCTGTCAGTCTTTTGAGCAGTTTAATATTCTTTTCAGCGCCATGGAGGCTAAATTGGAGGAGAGCGAGGCAGACGAGACTGGTGCCGGCATTTTAGAGGCGGACATTACCGGAATCACATTTGGGCTGGCATCTCGGGATGAAATTGTTAGTCCATATGCTACTTTGACCTTAGTTTTCATGATTCTGCAAAGGCTTTCTTTTTGAACGGTCCTGCTTTAATGTTCTTGCTGGTTTTCTTTTTGGCATTAGTATTGGCTCTCTTGTTGTTTTTTGATGTTTACTGGAAGCTTTTTACCGGATTGAATAATGTCTGTATTGCATTGTTTTTTTGTCTCCTCTTGTACTAGCATAAAGCATCCATCAATGAATGTCCCATTACCCATGCCAGTCAATTATCAAATCCATTTCTTGGCTTGCCTCTTGAATTTGGGAGATGTGAATCATGCGGCACATCCGACTTAAGTCAATGTGAAGGTAATTGTTTGAATATGATCATGTTCCTCTGCTTTTTGAAGGTGGGCATCTGTTAGTCTGTGAGGTTGAAAGCTTTCTTATTTCTCTTTTTGTACTAACTCTGGAATTGTAAAGCAAAGATTCATGTTACTACTTGCAGGTCACTTTGGATACATTGAACTTCCCATTCCAATATATCATCCAAGCCATGTCAGTGAATTAAAGAACATGTTAAGCTTGTTATGCTTGAAATGCCTAAAAGTGAGAGACAACAAGGTGGTCCCTATATTTTCAGCCTTTTCATACTCCAATCTCGATTTTCTTATATGCATGTGCTGGCTCAAAAGAAAAGAATTTACTGTTCAAATTTGTTCGATGAGTCTGCTTTTTGTGTCATATGAAGAATGATAAGCGTGCATGGACATGCATATGACCTTGTGTTTTATGAAGAATGATAAGCCTGTCTTGACATGCATATGACCATGTGTTTTATGAAGAACAATAACATGCTTTTATCTTCATATCGGGTCAAGAATGTAGTTACTTATGTGAGGGGATATCTTCAACTATATTTAACTTAGAGTTTTTACTATGTTTGAAAATATTGACTTTTGTCTTTACTATTTTGCATCTGGAGACTCATTTTCTTTGCTGCATTTGTTTGAATGATCCTATCCACATAATTTAGCTGGAAAGATGAGGCCAAATTTGTCAGAAATGCAAACTCCTTATTTGCTTGATTTTTTGGAGTCTTATATAGACTGTAGACGCATCTTCTTTGGCAATGATGGGTCCAAAATCAGCACCATTGTTGATAATAAACTATTCTTTATGTTTATCTTTTCTTGCAGTGCCGCTCTTTCTTTCTCTTATTATTATCAAAGTAAATTGGTGTACATTCTACTTGATACAAGTAGTTCCTACCTTAATTTTCTCATCTTCATTTGGTTTTTATTATTTCAGTTTCCACTCAAAGCTGGTGGTCTAGGTGAAAAATTGCTGGGTGTATGTTGTGAGGTATGTATCTGCATATTGACTAAGTTCGCTGTTCCAAATGTATCTGCATATTTATCTTTGTCATTGGTTCCATTTGGTGGCAACTTCAAATTTCATGGTTGAAAGCATGAGTAATGGTCCGCCGATTTCAGCTTTTTCACAATATATTTCATTTCTTAGATCTGGTTTCCTCAATGTTGGGGAGTTTTATCGACAGTCTGCTGAAATATAGTTAATTCTTTCTTCACCAGCCTATTTTTCTGCAAGATTCTGAAATATGAATCTCTTTTCTACAGGATGCTGCTCAGGTTTCTGTGAGAGAGGTTAAAAAATTGGATGGTGCATGCACCTTGCAGTTGAGGCTATTGTCTAAGTCAAGATATCATGAAGGCTTCTGGAATTTCCTTGAAAGATATGGTTATAGATATGGTGTTGAGCATCGTCGAACATTGCTTCCATGTGAGGTTGTTATCTTCTACTTGTTCATGCTAGAGTTCGGGTTTTGGAAGTTCCTTAAAAGATATGGCTATAGATACAATATTGAGGATCGTTGAAAATCTTCCTTGTGAGGTTGTTATCTTCTGCCTTTTCATGCTAGAGTCCTTACTTTTAATGTTTTTTCACGAATATTTGGCAGTGACAGTGATCTTTCGAGAGAAAGAGAAACTTTTGGAGTTCACGAACTAGTTCTTTTGCCCTAAATTAGTTGATTTTGCATAAGATGTACACCTAAATAATGAATGTTTTCTGCTATTAAAATCCCCATCTCTATGCTTTCTTCAGGGTTTCATTATAAGCCAATGATTACTACTACTAGTATCTATACCTTACTTCAAGATGCCTGTTTTGCAGAGCTGCTTTTAAACTTTTGGAACTCTTGATTTTGAGACTTCTGGAATACATTGAACAGGTTCTGGGAATTCTCAAGAAAATGCCAAAAGAGACCAAAAAGAAGCTTGCTGCGAAAGGATATTTCCCCCAGGATGGGTATGTCCTGCAGTTCTTGGCCGTGCCACCAAACTGCTTGAGTGTACCTGATATATCTGATGGTGTCAGCGTAATGTCGTCGGTAAGGCTGTTAAAAACTTAACTTATTGACAGGTCAATAATACATTTTTTCTCTGTTGAGGCTGTCTATAGCCTTTTCTTTGGATAAGCGGTAACTGTTCATCCACAGAGGTGCATACGATGGGCAAAGTACAGCCACTTACCCAAAGAATGATCACTTTAAACAAGTGCACTTTTCCGGAAATTATTCTGACCCCTCAAAAGAAAGCCAATGTTTTGGTGGGAAAAAGGATCAAAACTGCTAAGCAATCTAATGTTTAATGTTTGAGCCATAATAGATACTACTAATATACATGGATAGACAAGAAAACAATTCTCCATTTCACTCCTTGGAGAACCTGCTGCAGCAATGCTGGAATTGTAGCAGACTACTTGTAGATCTGCTGAAATTTTTTTTTAAGTCCTGCCACGGCTCCCTTCATTCACAGGATTTGAAGCATAGATGAAAGTGAGATTCACTTCACCTTTGACCTCGTGGAGTTCAAGTAAAAAATAAACCTATTTACTTGATCCCCAAGTTAACCAGGTGAATACTTCTAAATAATACCCACATGATTCTGTTTATGGTATGGGTATAATTGTTTATCTAATTGCAATATTTCTACAGTTTGAGTTGTGCTATGAGCATTAACCTCCTTCAACATTGTTTCCTCGATGCACATTATGTCTACTTTAGAGTCCTTTACATGTTCAAAACCATTCTCTGTTTAAGAGGATCAGTGGCTTCTGCAGTCCCTTCCTCTGAGTCATTCTTATACTATTCTTCATCAGTGGGCTGCTGCGGCTTTTTCCCCTTGGATTTGGGCATTATGCTGCTCTTCAATTATCTGTAATTCCTATGTGGAAATCCTTTCTCGTAGGACATTATGCTTTATCACCATCTATATCAGCTTCATGAACAACTAACTTCACCTCACTCATATCAGCATTATGAGTAGGCAGCCTGGAGAGTTTGATTCACTGAGTATTATGAGACTCAACATCACGAGCAGACTGTCCATTTTTCATTCTCGGAAAATGCTTCAAAACCATACACTTCGCACCTTTCTCTGGATACCATAGCATGTCTAATATGGATTCCTACAGCATAATTGTTATCCATATCAATGACATCAGGAATCTCCATACCAGTCCTCACTTCCACGCAATCTTTGGCTTAATCCAGACCTTCTACATTTCTCTTTTGAAGGATCTCTCGATATCAATGCTGAGGAAAGTCCTGAAGCAAGTTGAGATCATCAGAAGTTCAAGATCCGGAAATCCTAATTTTGAGTCGCATGAAGTGGAAGCGAATGATTTGCAGACTGTTGTACAGCAGTATTTTGAAGTAAGGGGCACTGGAAAGGCAGCCAGGGATGTTGATGCTAGATATGGGGTCCGCAAGGAGTCCGGTGACTCAGCAACCAAGGCGTGGCTCGAAAAAATGCGGACTCTGTTCATCAAGAAGGGATCTGGATTCTCGTCTCGCAGTGTGATCACTGGGGATTCCTTCAAGAAGGTGAATGAAATTGGCATTCCCTATGAAATTGCTCAGAGGATTACCTTCGAGGAGAAGGTCAGCAATTACAACATGAGGTATCTGCAAGAGCTGGTGGACAAGAAGCTCTGTCTTACATACAAGGATGGCACATCCACATATTCCCTCCGAGAGGGTTCTAAGGGGCACACATTTCTGAAACCGGGCCAAGTGGTTCATCGGAGGATAATGGATGGGGATATTGTCTTCATCAACAGGCCACCAACTACCCACAAGCATTCATTGCAGGCGCTGTCTGTCTATGTTCATGAGGATCACACGGTAAAGATTAATCCTCTGATATGTGGTCCCCTAGGTGCTGATTTTGATGGTGACTGCATCCACCTCTTCTATCCTCAATCTCTGGCAGCGAAAGCTGAAGTATTGGAGCTTTTCTCGGTGGAGAAACAGTTGCTTAGTTCTCACAGTGGAAACCTGAACTTGCAGCTAGCAACTGATGCCCTCTTGTCATTGAAGTTGATGTTCAGGAGATACTTTTTCGACAAACCATCTGCACAGCAATTAGCGATGTTTGTGTACTCGGAGTTGCCACAGCCAGCCATATTGAAGGCTGGTCAATCTGGGACCAGTTGGAGTGTACTGCAGATGTTGCAGACAGCTTTGCCTGCATGTTTTGACTGCATCGGTGACAAGTACTTGATTAGGAAGGGTGATATTCTATCTCTCAAGTTTGGGAGGGATCTTACCCCATTGATGATCCCATCGATGCTCCCATCAATGCTGAATGAGATAGTCACCGACATTATATTCAAGAGCAGTCCTCTGGAAGTCCTGAATTTCTTTGACTCACTTCAGCCATTGTTGATGGAAAATATATTCACTGAAGGATATAGTGTATCTTTGGAAGATTTTTATGCACCCAAATCAACAATTCGAGATATTCAGGAAAATGTTTCCAATATTTCACCCCTTTTATATTATTTAAGATCAAGTCATAACGAGCTAGTGCAACGGCAATTGGACAGAGATATCCGGCATACAAAAGACTTGCTTACGCCATTCATTGTTGACTACTCTGCTTTAGGTGGTTTGGTTGACTCGAAGAGCGAGTCTGCCATCAGTAAAGTTGTTCAGCAAATTGGTTTCCTTGGGCTGCAGCTTTCAAATAAGGGTAAATTCTATTCAGAGGCATTGTTTGAGGAAATGGCTGCGCTCTTTGAGAGTAAATATCCCTTTAATATGGCTGACTATCCTGCTGGGAAGTATGGAATGATCAGGAGTTCTTTCATCAGCGGCTTAGATCCTTATGAGGTCTTGGCACATTCAATTTCTTCAAGAGAAATAATTGTCCGTTCGACAAGGGGGCTTTCTGAGCCAGGGACTCTGTTCAAGAATTTAATGGCCATTCTTCGGGATGTTGTTATTTGTTATGATGGAACTGTGAGGAATGTCTGTAGCAATTCCATCATACAATTTGAGTATGGTGCTGGCCCAGGAAGTAAACCTCAGACCTTATTCCCTCCTGGTGAACCTGTAGGGGTCTTAGCTGCAACTGCAATGTCAAACCCTGCTTATAAGGCAGTTCTTGATTCCTCTCCCAACAGTAACTCCTCATGGGAGCAAATGAAGGTAATTTCTGTCTGTTTTAAGTTTTCGAACACCTGCACTACTAGCTCCCCAATTTCTTTAATGTCAAAAATACATAATGCCTCATAGTGAAATTAGTTTATTTTATTACTCGAAAAAAGAGTACGTAATGCGTCCATGTTCTTTATTCTGCAGGAGATATTGCTCTGCCGGGTCAATTTCAGAAATGAACCTATTGACCGCCGTCTAATTTTATACTTAAATGATTGCGGATGTGGGAGGAAGCATTGCCAGGAGAATGCAGCTTGCATTGTCAAGAACCACTTGAGAAAGATCAGTCTGAAAGATGCTGCGGTTGATTTCATGGTCGAGTATGTCTCTTATGTCCCCCTTTCCCATGTTTCTGATAGTTGTCATTTGGCTCAGTTGCTTCAAACAATGATTTGATTGTGTTCCTGTTGATGTCTGATTACTTTGCATAAGCGTACTTTAAATCATCTTTGTTTCTTTTGCTGTCATTCTGCACCTCCTTAGTGTTAAGAAATAATGTCTTGGTATAGCATGGGGGTACTTTTGACTTGTATATGATCTAGGATCGTGGTGTTAATGGCAGATTTTATGCCACAATGCCATAGACAATTTGCTCAGCAAATCTTGCATATAGTTCAAGATATATGTTGCAACACTTTCTGATGCCTGGTTTTTATATAGATTTAAGGATCAGCGAACTGTACCAGAAGGATCTGGAATGCATACTGGTTTGGTTGGTCATATTCATCTCAATGAGGTGATGATAATTTATCATCCTTGCTTCTAAAAAAATAGATGGAGACAACTCGAATCTTGATAAGTTTCCCATTCCATATGAAGGTTCTGTGTTTTTTAAAGATAGCTTTGTTGATAGGTCATGCTGAGAGAGCAGAGTATTAGCTTACTTGATGTTGAACAAAGGTGCCTAGACACTCTCCACAAATTCAGGAAGAAGAAGAAAGTTGGATTTCTTTTTAGGAAGATTGCTATATCTGTCAGGTAATTTTTGAGTTTTCTATTTATAGCTGTTGTTTCTGCATGATTGTCATCAATCTCAGCCAGATATTAATTGCTGCAACTACAGCTAGTTTTTTTTATTCAAAATATAGTAGAGCAACCTATTCAAACAAAATTAGTTTTTTTGTCCACATTCTGTGGGTAGCTGCTGTTTTCATGGACAATGACATGGTAAAACAGCCATCCCTAAGTTTTTCTTTTACGTGGAAACTATTGCAAAATATCTAGGGACTGTAAGAAGAAGCTTTGAGGGATTTCACATGTATCTAAAGATTTTCCTTAAAACTTATCCTTTCATCTTTTTATCAAGTTAGTTGATTGCTGCTCCTCAAACGAGAATTAGTCAGCGGGTATAAGCATCATAGTTTTTTGGTTGTGTCAATTTTCTTCCTTTCATGCTTGCCTTTCAACCTTGTATATATGTGTGCAAAATATGAAGGAATGCTTCAGTTAATGTTTTCTTGCTGCAGTGATGGCTGCTATTTTCATCATCTACGTCCTGCAAAAAAATCTGAAACTCGATGCCTGTCGTTTTCTTTGATGGACTGGAATGAAGTATATTTAGAAAAATCTGTGCATATCTTTGTCAACATGATATGCCCAGTTCTCTTGGAGACCATCATCAAAGGTAATTTTATTTTATTTTTTGGTAAATTGACAGTTGATGGTACTTTTACTAGTTCCCTTTGACTATTTTCCTATATGAGTTAGTTCTATAGCTGTAAATTAGAGATGCAAGTTAATCTCAATATTATGTACGTTACATATGTTGAATGGACAGGTGATCCTCGAATTGCTTCTGCAAACATCATCTGGATCAGTCCTGATACAAGCAATCGGATAAGAAATCCTAGTCGGGAGGAGAAAGGTGAACTGGCTCTGGATATTACCCTCGAGAAACCTGCCTGCAAACGGAGTGGTGATGCTTGGAGAATTGTTCTGGACTGCTGTCTTCCCATCCTTCACTTGATTGATACGAAGCGTTCCGTTCCATATGCCATGAAGCAGATTGAGGAATTGCTTGGGATTTCTTGCACATTTGATCAGGCAGTGCAGGTGCAATAGATGCTTCTATATATCCTCTCAGCTAAAATAAAAAGCATGATTGAATAGTCTAGATTACTTGCGGATGATGTGTATTTGCTGAATAAAAAGTGTCCCCATGGCTTTGCAGCGTCTTTCAACATCAGTAGTTATGGTGGCAAAAGGGATTCTCAAAGAACACCTCATTCTCCTTGCTGACACCATGACTTGCTGCGGGACTTTGATTGGTTTTAATTCTGGTGGTTATAAATCTCTGTCTCGTGCTCTGGGTGTACAAGTACCATTCACTGAGGCGACACTTTTTGTAAGTGATATTATCTCTTTTCTTAGGAAAAGCTCCCTTTAGTTGTAGTTGGTGCCATTGTAGCTGTAACTGTTGAAACAATAACTTTTCTGCTTGTTTTGGACAACAAACAGATACATTGCACCAAGCCACAAGGCTGGCCAAGTGCAAAGGAGTAAAATCCCTTTGATGCGTGAACCATAATTCTTTTACTATCTTGTTCTCTGTCCTAATCCTTTAAATCATTTTCAGACCCCAAGGAAATGCTTCGAGAGGGCCTCGGAGAAGTCCCACACAGATTCCTTGTCAAGTGTAGTTGCCTGCTGTTCATGGGGCAAGCCTGTAGCAGTCGGTACTGGGTCTAAGTTCGATCTCCTCTGGGGCAAGCAAGAGGTTTATTCTTTCAAATTTAGAATCCCCGCTTTTTTCTACTGTAATATCTAGGTTGGCATCCCTTGATTTTATTATTTGTCCTTTCCCAGGTGGAACTGAAACACAAAGGAGAGACAGATGTATATGGTTTCCTCCACATGGTGAGAGGCACGAACATGGTTAATGGATTGGACACAGGTTGTCTTGGTACTGAGGTGGACCATCTGAATGAAAGAGAGAATGCAGACCTCTGCCTTTCTCCGGAGAATGATGGTGGTTTTGAGAAGCCATCTTTTGAAGACAGCGAGCTGTTCAATGATAACTTTGAAGACCAACCGAGCAAATCTAGTTGGGATGATGCTGGGACCAAACTGGCAAAGGGGGATTCCTGGTCTAGCTGGGACAAACCAGATTCCTCCAAGAAAGTAGGAAATGATTCCTCTGCATCAGGTGGTTGGGGGAGTTCTGCTTTATGGGGGAAGAACGTGGATATGAATACAAGTAAGCCCGATTCAGTTCCCTCCAGTTGGGGATCTGATAAGAAGATTGAAGAGAATGATGGTTCAGAGCAAGGCTGGAAGAAAGCATCTTGGGCAAAAGAATCCTGTAATACACCGGACTTTGGGTCTCAAAGTGAAGAGGGCATGGGTTGGAGCAGTAACATAAGTGATAAAAATGATGCAGCCGCTGGAGATTTGTCGAAGTCTGATGGGCAGGAGTCCATGGGCTGGGGTTTGGAGGCCAAAACTGGGGGAAAATATGGGAACAGTTGGGGCAGTTCTGTGGAGCCTGCTGGCCAAGAAAGTGGCAACCAACATCCTTGGGGACAGCAGGTCTCAAAGGAGACTGGAAGTAGGGCCGAATCTGGAAATATCAGCTGGGGCAGATCTCTGAAAGCCACAGCGCAAGAAAGTGAGAACCAAGATCTATGGGGGCAGCCGAGTTCAAAGAAAACTGAAAGTGGGGCGAAATTTGGAAATAGCAGCTGGGACAGTTCAAAGCTCATAGCCCAAGAAAGAGAGGACCAAGATCCATGGGGACAGAAAAGTAAAGAGAAGGCTGAAAGCGGTGGGCAATTTGGAAGCGATTGGCGCAGTACTCCGAAGTTCCCAGTACAGGCAAATGAGAAACAAGAGACTCGGGGACAGCAGGATTCAAAGAACTGGGGCTCTAAGATGCATACACAGTCTAGTTTGGAGAAGGATAAAGCTGCTGCAACTTCAGATTTCTCTAGATTTGGGGATGATCATGTTGGGTCCATGAGTTGGGACTCTGCTGCTTCGGTGAGAAATAGCAAAGATAATGACACATCTACACAACAAAGTGGCTTTTCTGGCTGGAAAAAACCTAAAATACAAACTCGAGATGACAACTCGATGGAGATACAAGGAAATGGGTCGGAGTTTGCCCAGGGTGAGGAGGGTCAGGATAGTTGGAAATCTAGAGCTCAAACCACAAAGGACATGGGGTGGGAGAGTGAAATGGAAACCCAGAATGAGAATTCCAGGTCTAAGTGGAACAATGCCATGTCACCTAAGGTTCAGGGTAGGGGCTGGGGGAGTAAGAAAGACGACGACTCTTCTTCAAAAAGTGACAGGTGGAACAATCAGGGCTGGGAGAATAAGTCCAAGGGGGCCAGTCAATCTTCAAAAGATTGGAACAACAAGGATAATGATTCTTCTTCTAAAACTGAGCAATGGAACGATCTGGGATGGGGAAAGAAGCCTGAGGAGGCCGGTCATTCTCCAAATGAATGGACTAAGAAAGGTGAGGATGTTTCCACTCCCAAAGCTGATGGCTGGAACAGTTCAGGCTGGGGGGAGAAATCTGAGGAGGGCAGTCAATGTTCAAAAGAGTGGACTAAGAAAGAGGATGTTTCCACTCCCAAAGCTGATAGCTGGAACAGTTCAGGATGGGCGAAGAAATCTGAGGTTGCTAGTCAAGCTTCAGAAGAGTGGGCAAAGAAAGATGATGTTTCAACTCCCAAAGCTGATGGCTGGAACAGTTCAGGCTGGGGAAAGAAATCCAAGGAGGCTGGTCGATCTCCCAAAGCTGATGAGTGGACTAGTTCAGGCTGGGGGAAGAAGTCAGAGGAATACCAACCCTCAAAAGGCTGGAGCAGTTCTCAGGGTGCTGATGAAAGTAAAAGCGAGAACCCGTGGGTACCCAAGGAACGAAGAAAAAACCAAGACGGGACGAACCAGAGAGGTTCGAATCCTGAATGGAAGATCAAGAAGAACCGTCCTCCAAGGCCACCGGAGTCATCTCAGCAAGATCCTAATGCTCTTCGTCTCTTCACTGCAACGAGACAGAGGCTGGACATGTTCACATCCGAGGAGCAGGATATACTGTCTGCTGTGGAACCCATCATGCAGTCCATCAGAAGGATAATGCGCCAGCCTGGGTAAGTTTCCTGTCACAATTATGAATGTCTACATAAGGCAAAGGATGGATTTTTTTTTTAAAATAAAATAAATATATATCTTTCCATTCTCTTATTAAGTTGATTTTCCCCCCTATAACCAGCTTTCTCTTTTGTTTGAAGGTACAATGACTCGGATCCACTTTCAGCCGAGGATCAGTCCTACATCGTGGACAATGTCCTGAATTACCACCCGGATAAAGCTTCGAAGATGGGTTCAGGGATCGATCACATAATGGTACAGTTGATTTCCTTTCATTGCCAAGCCAGTTGACTTTAAAAAATGAAACTTCCTAGTCATGTTTCAGCCGAATTTTTTTTCCTGGCTCTGCATAATAAGATTTTCTATGATCTGGATTTGATCAAATAGGTGAGCAAACACGGAAGTTTCCAAGATACCAGGTGCTTCTATGTGGTCTCGACTGATGGTCGAAGAGAAGATTTCTCGTATCGCAAGTGTCTGGAGAACTACATCAAGGGAAAGTATCCCGACCTTGCCGAAGAATTC
>JAOYND010000031.1:1939675-1950363 GCA_025802135.1 Lagerstroemia fauriei | reverse complement strand
ACTTTATCCAATAAGAAAATCGTGCTGGTCCCCACCATTACCCCGAAAATCAGAATATTCCCAATATTTTCAAAACAAAAATCATGAAAATGCCACTTTTATCCTGAAATCCACCAGGCACACAGTCACTTACGCTCTATGAGCTGATCCATCCGGTCGTGTGCAGGTTTGTATGCCGCACTTTCTCCCTCCTTCAGCTCTTGCCTGTAATCAGTTGAGTACCCACTGGGGCAATTCTTTGATTTCTCTGGGTGCTCCGAGTTTTGCAGGAAATGGCTTCGATGGTGGCGTGTATGAGCTTACCATCAGAAAATGGGTACAGAGCATGGGAAGATCAGTCATTTATCAAGTGGAAGAAGAGGGATCCTCATGTCACCTTGCGCTGTCATGAGTCCATTGAGGGTCAGTCAATCGAGCTTCCGTTTTAGTTGAGTTAGATATTTGTACGCAGAAATTATGGGTCTTGATATCTCCGATGGCTTTGTAGCTTTCCGTTTCATGTTTTCTTTGATTTCGCAGTTGTGATATTTTGTTCCCTCCCCGTGGATTGTCTGTTTTGGCTACAAGTTTAGTTGGATTTAGAAGCTTTAAGTATGCGTATGGGAATCGGAGTGTTAGTTGCACTGTGGGATCTTCGTCGAATTTGTCCAAACTTTCAATTTGTTCCCCATAATAAGTTGATGACACGTAGTTCTTTTGGCATTATGATTACGCTATGACGATATATCTGGATAGCCAAGCTTTTAAAGTAAGAGTATTGGAAAACTTGTATCCTTGCTGCAATAGTGCACGATCAGCACTGGGATAGTCCAAGTTGTTGCACATTCCTAAGATCTCTTTAACAAGTGAAGGTTTGCAAAATGACATTTTAAGTTCCAGAGAATTTCATAATCACTGCTTCAGTGCAATCGTCACAAACTTTGCCTCCACTACCATAGCTGCTGGACTGACACATTGCTCTTCTCATCTTAAGTTTGGAATTAACTCTTGGTTTCAGGATCACTTAAGTATTGGCATGAACGGAGTAAGGTGGATTACCTGGCGGCTAATGCCGCTGTATGGAATGATGAAGCTGTTGACGAGTCTCTTGCTTGTGCTGCTTCCTGGGTGAAGGACTTGCCTTTTGTCAGATCCCTGTCTGGCTATTGGAAGTTTTTCATGGCTCCAAGTCCTAACGCTGTTCCAACTAACTTCCATGATAGGATATTTCAAGATACTGACTGGGATACTTTGCCCGGTGAGTTGATCATATGTACATTAATACATATATATATATATATCTGTGTGTGTATATATATGTATTGCATACAGATATATCCATGGACTTATAATTGGTCATCAGGGACTTGTCACTGGGAAGCCAATAAAATGAATGATTTATATGATTATATAGGATGTCACAATTCATTTTTTTTTAATCAATCACAATTCATTTCAAGCTGAAATTACTCATTTTTGTCCACAGTTTTGAAACATTTCGACTACCTGAATTCATCTCTGTGGATGAAGTTATGCATGTTTTGGGCTTAAGCTACCTCATTCCTTTGTAATTATGTTCTCATATGCTAAGTTTTGCTTGAAATTGGAGCAGTTCCTTCAAATTGGCAGATGCATGGATTCGACAGGCCCATCTACACCAACTCTGACTATCCCTTTCCAGTTGATCCTCCTCATGTCCCTTTGGATAATCCGACGGGCTGCTACAGGACACACTTTAGCATCCCAAAAGAGTGGAAAGGTAACGTTTCTTTGTTTACATTGGTAACAATCAGCTTGATAATTGATATGTTTGCTAAGGCTTATCACTTGTTTGCCTGTTTTCCCATTCAAACCTCTGCTGCTAGTATTCTCTTGTGACAATACAGAGAGTTGCTAATGTGGACTTTCTCAGTTAATGAACTCTCTCATACTAGAGCTAAAACAGAAAATCTCTCACATATATCTTCTAGTATGCAAGTTCTGGAGACAGCACTTCTTTAGTTCATGATTAATCTGAGCCCTTGCCATTAGTTCATAGTTGACACGTTTGTAACTCATCTCCCTTTTCAGTTTTAGTTGTGTCCCATTTTTACCTTTTAGCCTGTATAATTGAATGGTTCTGACAGGACGTAGGATTCTGCTGCACTTTGAAGCTGTTGATTCTGCTTTTTATGCATGGATTAATGGAGTCCCAGTTGGATACAGGTACTTGTTGCAGTACTCTTTCGAGGTTCTTTCCTAGTGGAAAAGCATATTGGCATTTTTGCACGTGATTTCAATTTTAATGCTCTGAAAATGATGAATAATAGTGATGCCTTAACTGATTCATCCTCTTCACTAGCATGGGGCACAGTCAGATGAGTTTTGTCTGTTTAAGTTGATTGACAAGCTTCTGCTGTGGCGCTTCAGTCAGGACAGTAGGCTTCCAGCTGAGTTTGAGATCACCAATTATTGTTACCCTTCTGGCTCCGAGGAAAAGAATGTTTTAGCTGTGCAAGTATTTAGATGGAGTGATGGGTCGTATCTTGAGGATCAAGATCATTGGTGGTTATCTGGTATCCACCGTGATGTGTTGCTTCTGGCGAAACCCCAGGTTTGGACCATCATACAGTATTAGAATTATGCCTCCTTTATTGTAATTGATCATTACCTGTTAGTGTAATTGCAGGTACATTACCCTCTTTGTGTCCACATTATGTTTCTTTTCTCCTAATAATTTGAGGATGTTCTGATTGTCTATGCAGGTCTTTATTTCGGACTACTTCTTCAAGTCAAACCTAGCTGAGAATTTTAGTTCTGCAGATTTGCGTGTAAGCATCACCTCATATGTGTGAGAACTGTAATAGGACAAGTTACATTAGATCATAAGTCAATGCCTCAATGTATAAAAATCTAAACACACTTCTTGCTATTACTGTAATAATGACACTCTTGATCTTTGATTGTTCACATGTTCATTGCATACTTCATAATTCATGCAGGTTGAAGTTGAAATTGCCAAGGCCAAAACAAAGCCTGAAGAAGGAGCTCATTTGGACTTAATTGTCGAAGCTAAGTTGTTTGATATTTCCGGCTGGGATAAATCTGGTGGTATTGCTGATTTACTTTCATCTAATGTGGCTGATATGAAGTACAAATCCTCATCTGCTTCGACACTTGTGCTTGAGGGGAAGCTCGAAAGACCCAGACTTTGGTCTGCAGAACACGTAAGTATGCATGGGCTCTTTCTCATTTTTAGTTATTCTATGAATTGAGAACAATATGTTTCAGCTTTTTATTGATGTTTTATCAGTACTTGGGTTGTATTTACAAAACCTTCTTTTGTACTCTTTTATTTTGTGCTGGACCTAAGTTCATCTTCACTATAAGCAGCAGTTATGGAATGAAACATGATATCCATGGAAAATCATCTGGCTTTTATGTGGCAATGCTATTCATCTTCCTGGTCTTTTGCTTGGCTTTTTTGCTTTGGAGAAGTGCTAGCACCCAACATATAAATGGGCTTCTACTCGTCTTCCTTTCACTCCTTTTGCACCACTTATGGCCTTAATTTGATATCCTGAAACTTGTGGAATTGGAATTTCAGAAATTATTCAGAGACATGCTTGGCAAGATTCAAATTGGTATATACCTCTTTTGTACCTTTACACTGATTCTGTGTTCATTAATAAAATTTTATTTGAAGTTAAAAAAAATGGAATGTACCCATTTTATTTTATATCATTTGGTCTGATAACTAAGTCTGACAACTTAATCCATTTTATTATAGGATATGTGAATTGTGGATGTAAAGTGGCTGATTAGAGTGGTAACTGTAATTGGTGCAATCCAATTTCACATTATTGCTAGCATAAAAAAATTGACCCATCACATGTATCTGCATCTTTTACAGCCTAATCTCTACACGCTCGTTGTCATCCTTAAAGATTCATCGGGCCACATTGTTGACTGTGAATCATGTCAAGTTGGGATTCGGCAAGTTTCAAAAGCACATAAGCAGTTGCTTGTCAATGGCCAGCCTGTTATAATAAGAGGCGTAAATAGGCATGAACATCATCCACGTCTTGGGAAGACAAACATTGAATCCTGCATGATTAAGGTAAGGAATAAGTATCTTTTTCTTCTTTATGGCTTAACATCAAGAATACACATCTTCATAGTGGTAGATTAGAACATCTGATGAAACGTCATGAAAGAGATAAGATAATTCTTCTTGTTGGATCTAAAGCATTGCCTTCATGTTTAATCCCCTTGTCAGGTCGAGTTTTGTATAAAACCAATTTGCACCTTGAAGTTTCAAGTTTGGTCCAATGTGGAACTTAAGTCTACCTGTCCCCAACTTTTGTTATGGTTCTACTTTCTGCCAATAATACCATTTCAAGACTTATAGATAAACTTCAAGTCACACCGTACATAAAATGCATGATAAGCTTCAAGCTGATGCATGGTCTCCGATAGTTCACTCCATTTTCAGAAGATAGACCAAGGTATAAGGCGATGAGTTTTTCACTTTTTCAATATTTGTGTGCAACAGGATTTGGTTGTTATGAAGCAACACAACATTAATGCTGTCAGAAATAGCCATTATCCTCAACATCCCCGGTGGTATGAGCTGTGTGATCTGTTCGGAGTTTACATGATTGATGAAGCCAACATTGAGACACATGGTTTTTACTTCCTTGAAGATTGGAAGGATCCTACTCTTGAACCAAGTTGGGCCCCGGCTATGTTGGACCGTGTCATTGGGATGGTCGAGCGGGATAAAAATCATGCATGCATAATCTCGTGGTCCCTTGGAAATGAATCTCACTATGGACCTAATCATTCTGCTTCAGCTGGTACAAACTTCAGTGCATTTGTAATTTCTTAAAGTGGAAATGTATCTGGGGTGATCTTATTTCTGCCAAAGAACAATTAACTTTGAGATATACCAAGATTTCTTCTGAACATCCTTTGGACATCGTATGATTCACGACACTGGGTTGGCTGATTCGCTGCATTGTTGAAATTGGACCAATTGTTTCCATCTCTGATTCTTCATGTTTCCATACTAACTAGTCATGAGACTTGTTGTAGGATGGGTTCGAGAAAGGGATCCTTCTCGTCTACTACACTATGAAGGGGGTGGGGCTCGAACTCCGTCAACAGATATTGTATGCCCCATGTACATGCGTGTGTGGGACATAGTAAAGATTGCAAAAGATCCTACAGAAACCCGCCCTCTGATATTATGCGAGTATGGAACTGTATCCCCCTTTTTCCCTCTGATTCAGAAAAATTTGCAATTTTACCTGGAATGTTTTGTGCACAATGGCAGGTACTCCCATGCAATGGGGAACAGCAGCGGTAATATCGATGAATACTGGGAAGCAATTGATACTACCTTTGGTCTCCAGGGTGGCTTTATCTGGGATTGGGTAGACCAGGTGCGGAACACTTTGTCCACATCTTTCATTTTTATCAATTTTTTTCCTGATTTCCTGATGTAATTAACGAGCATTGGACTGATCTTTCTTTTTTAATTCCACGTCCAAATAAGTTCTTGATCAACTTTCTGCTATGTTGGGTCCTCAAGTGGTTGGGATTTTCTTCAATCAACTGTGGTCACAGATCTTTTGCATGTAGGCACTACTGAAGCAACACCCTGATGGGAGCAAACATTGGGCATATGGAGGTGATTTTGGGGACATCCCTAATGACTTGAACTTCTGTTTGAACGGCATTACATGGCCGGATCGGACCATTCACCCTGCAATGCACGGTATATCTCTACATTGCTTCTAAACATAAACTTATGATTTTCTGTATGTCCCTAATAAGTGTGAACCAATGGATGTCTGCAGAAGTTAAGTACCTTTATCAACCAATCAAGGTCGCATTAACTGGAGAAATACTTAAGGTGCCAGCATATTTTCTGGTTGATTCTCGAAAGTTTATTTCATTTTCTGCACTTACCTAGTTGCAATTTTTTTCCAACAGATACGGAACACTCATTTCTTTGAAGCTACTGGGGACTTGGAATTTAGCTGGATTATCCACGGAGATGGATATACCCTTGGGTCAGGAATCCTTTCACTACCAACAATTGGGCCCCAGGGAAGTTATGAAATACAGTGGCAGAAGGGTCCATGGCATTCTGTTTGGGCCTCCTGTTCTAAAGCTGAAATCTTCTTGACCATATCTGCTAAGCTAGTGAATCCCACTAGATGGACTGAGGCTGGTCACATTCTATCATCAACCCAAGTCCAGTTACCTTCCCGAAGGGACGGTGTGCATCATGTAACTTTTCATGTCTTCTCCTTTATGCAGATCAGAAAAAATATATGATTTTTATACCCTCACTGATTCTGAAATGTGCACCTTTATAATAGGCAATCAAAGCTGAGGATGCTACCTTCTTGAGCGAAGTTGTCAATGATGTTCTCAGAGTTTATCAGGAGAACAATTGGGAGATTAAATTTAATGTCCGGGATGGAACTTTTGAGAGCTGGGAGGTTGTAAATGCCTTCAATTTTTATTCTGCATTCCTCTACACAGATGGTTTTTACACTTACCATCCAATATTATCTAGGAGCTTCATACGGAGGAAGTGTGCCACATGTACAATTTATCACTCTCTCTCACGCATAGGTTGTACTTGGTGTAGGTCCTTTACATGAAATTTGAATTTAATGTGGTGCAAATGGTTTTCATCCATGTAAACTTAAAAACCAATTCAGGACTTGACCTAAAACTTTAGCTTTGAAGGCATAGCACTTGGTATGCACATAATTCATGCCTTCGAACTTTTACTGTACATAATAGAGTTTTGTATATACTGAACAACAATATCTTATTCATGACAGGTTAAGGGAGTCAAAGTGATGGAGAAGGGCATATTCCCATGCTTCTGGAGAGCTCCCACTGATAACGACAAAGGAGGAGGGACTGCCAGCTATCTCTCTCGATGGAAAACTGCTCACCTCGATAGCCTCTCAGTCAGCACTAGGAGCTGTTCTATAAATCACATTTCCGACAAAACCATAAAAATAGAGGCGGCTTATCTCGTTATTCCAAGAGTTGAGAACTCTGATGTTGCATTTACGTGTAATGTGACATACTTGGTCTACAGTTCTGGAGACATTGTCGTTGACTACAATGTCGTACCGAATTCAAATCTCCCACCTTTGCCTCGCATTGGAGTTGAGTTCCACTTGCAAAAGTTGATGGACCGGATCCAATGGTATGGACGAGGCCCATTTGAATGCTACCCTGACAGAAAAGCTGCAGCTCATGTGGCAGTGTACGAGGACAATGTTGGGGACATGCACGTTCCTTACATTTTTCCAGTAGAGTGCTCCGGTCGGGCTGATGTGAGATGGGTAACTTTTAGGAACAAGGACGGCATTGGAATTTATGCTTCAATTTATGGGACCTCTCCTCCCATGCAAATGAATGCAAGTTATTACTCCACGGCTGAGCTTGATCGGGCAACTCACAATGAAGAGCTGGTGAAAGGGGACAGCATTGAGGTAATATCTTTGGTCCACAATAGTCTCTCTCTTTAAATTTTTAATTAATGACTTATCGATGTAGATTTAGTGCTGGCTTTATGCCCTTAACATCATTTTTTTTTCTGTATTAGCTCAGAGGAACAAAACATGAATAATGCACATTAATGTGGTTCTTGAGCCTTGCTGTAGATTCAACAGTGGTCCATTTGTCTTCTGAGAAGTTTACAGTTAGACTTGATCATGAGTCAATCCAGCTGAGAGTAGTCTGGCTCTAGGCAGCCCTAGTGTGGCTGAGTCAATGGTTAGCTTGAATTTGCTTTCTATGTTTGCACGATTAGAAAATTGAAGCCTAAGTGAAGCCAATTAAGGACAAAAGTAAGAAATGCACAATTTCATACTTGTGATTGGCCAGGCTGCAGCTTTATGCCTAGGAACTGCCCAGATTTGGTGAAATTTTCTAAGGGGTTCTGCCCCAGCAGACCTGGAATTCTTGACAAAGCCTGATGCCTGGCCCATGATCATGTCTATTGACAGTTTTGACGAATTTCCAATTTTTGGTGTACCATGACACTGTTAGTATCCTTGTTCGGCAGCATTTCATCTATCGTGTCTCACTATCTGTTGTCTTCCATTATCACAGGTGCATCTCGATCACAGGCATATGGGTCTGGGGGGAGATGATAGTTGGACGCCTTGTGTTCATGACAAGTATCTGGTCCCTCCTGTTCCTTACTCATTCTCTTTCAGGTTGAGTCCGATAACCTCTGCTACTACTGGTCATGAAATCTTCGAGGCTCAGCTTTAGAAGCTGTCTACCTATTTAATTTTAATGTTCCAACCATGCATTAGGATCTTTTGCTTCTTCTGATGTAATGTGTTTCAATAAGTGAAGGATCATGCCTGTTAGCTTAGAATAGCACATGCTTTGCATGAGAGAGACAAATTTGGCGGTACTATGAGAAAAATAAAAGCCGAATTAGAGCTCAGCTGAGTGGTTTATGAAGACTATGCATCTTATTTGCTTTTTATTGTTTAGTTCGAACTATTCATGGATATAGATCAGACAAGTACTGCAGTCCTCTGGGAATGGATGAATTCGGCCGTGGCATTATAATTTTATTCTGTATAAGACTTGTCTGGCTTGACGTGATAGAGATTCGATATGAGCAACAGGTTCATTAAAATGCCGTGAGAATGCATGGACTTGCGTCGACAATTTTTTCTGTAGACACTATCCTGGTCGAAACATAAACAGGGGACACAAATTGAATGCAATTCCAGGGACAGCATTATTTGTGAAAATGCGACATGTCGTCAGAGTGAGACAAGGCTGAAATCTTAGATTCAATGACTGGTCTATCAATGTAGTGTACGGCATGTAGCATGTTGTTGGGTTTGGTGTCTTTCTGTCTCTTTGACATAATCAACCGGACATGGCAAGCTGTTGAGATGGTGATGGCTCATCAATGCATGGCATGGTGGGATGGTGAGTTTCCTTGACATCAGGGCTCTCAAATTCGTCAGCATGACGCGGTAAGTAGCATAACATTAATTTTGGTACAGAGAATGTAACCGGATGCAAAGGATACGACACGACCGAACCATACTTGCGAGAGAAACGGGCACAACGACTTGGACAGTTGGACTGACAGACAGCTCTTTGGTGGTGACTAGGAATAGTCTAAATGCGTTTTGATTCCTACTGGAGACGGAAAAGACATCAGGATTTCTTGTTGGAGAAAATTGGTCTTGCTCATCATATCATCACCAACAGGTCAAAGCACACATTTTTTTCCCATATCTTGTCATGTTGCATACCGGAAAACAAAACAGCACACGATGCTTGTCGGTCTTCTGCCATTGAATTAAGGTTAAGGGTAAATAAACCCGAACCAAGAGTTACTACAGCACTGATAATACTATTCGAGCCTTTTGAGTTCTAAGAAGTGTAACAGATGGAAGGAATTTCCTTGGTTTCCCTCATGGAATTACTGTACATCTTTTTCTTACAGATGTTCCTAAGCCTCCTCACTCTTTTTCTATACTTCTACCTACAACAATTTGGGGACCGTACCGGTGTAACTTATACTATGGATCCAGTAAGTCGGTGAAGGTGAAGGATCCTGAGCCGAATCCTCAATGGCGAAGTCCTCTAAACCTGAAAAATGGTCTTCAGAACTGTAAGGCTGTAACCTTGGAGTGTGTGGACAGATATCATCCACCTGCTCGCTTGCTTGTTGGTGATTCTGGGTCAATCTAACCTCATTACTGAGAGTCTTCTACAAAAATTCTGAATATGAAATCACGGAACCGTCTCGAGTACTGCTTCGGGTCGACTGCCGATATGGAAGTGGGATCGTATTGGATCGACTTGTAAGCGTGCTCGAGCTTCTTGCTGATGTCGTAGTCCTGCAATATGTCTATTATGCCAAAGGTCATTATAACATCGTACAGTTCTCCCGTGGGTTCCCCGACAAGTTGAGACTCGCAATCGCTCCTTCTCACGGTTAACTCGGCCTTTGCAGGAACGTTTATGCCTAGTCTCGTGTTACTGGACCTGCCCGCATTTGGAAATTGAAAAAGACATAAGATCATCCATATCTGCGTCCCGTTACACTTTGTGAGAGCGAATTTGAGAGTCTGTTAAAGCATGTTTTACCTTGAAGGCTCGGATGGAAGCTTATCCACTTCATCTCCTGAAAGCTCAGGCCCTGCAGGTTCGGTATCGGAGTCTCCACCCCCTGATCAAGAAACATTGAAAGATGCATATGCCGCAACTCTTGATACTGCACAATTCGATAGAAAACGAAAACAGATGAAAAGTTCAAACCTCTGGGAGTGTGAAGAGCAGTGACCATGGGACGAGCTTCCCCGATCTCACTATCATTGTTGTAAGAGAGATCCCGGAAATGAAGGCTGACAAGAAGGCTATAGTCCATTATCCTCTCCTGTTCTAGGAGTTCACAATCCCGGTCCACTTGCCTACATGTGATCGAGTTTCAGTCACCGATTTTGGAACAACGATAAGTGAGAAGAGAATTGATCATGGAAATGGAATGTAAGAATCATTTGTTTCACCTGCAGAAATCCTCGAAACAATTTTTCTGCAATCTGAAAATGAAATTGAGATCAAGGTCCTTGAGGGTCGTCGTCGCATCGATTTCTGACTCGGGTTTATCAGTAACACGGCCAAGGGAAGATCCCTTCAAGTCGAAC
>JAOYND010000031.1:1885459-1898508 GCA_025802135.1 Lagerstroemia fauriei | reverse complement strand
AGTGGACGTAACCAGATTTGGTGCAGCAGGTGCTGCATTTGAAGGGGTTGCCTGTTTGTAGTTCTGTATGAAACATCGGCGAGAGAGAGAGAGAGTCAAATCAAAAGCTGTGGCAGTGATTTGTCGTGTGCCCTGAAGAGTCGCTGTTACAAGAGCTCTAGAGAAAAACAGAGCATCTGCTCATGTTCTCCTCCTCCCACGATAGTTTGGAGGAAAAAAAAAAAAAAAACGTAGCAGGACAAGATTGATTTTCTCTTGGCTCCTCAACATTAGGTTATTTTCAATTTGGCCCCTACACTTTTCTCCTAATTTCAATTGACTCCTCATGGTTTCAGCAATCTCAATTTGTCCCTGCAGTTTGTGGTCTATCTCTTTTTGCCCATAGAAGTTTTGAAACACCCCATTTTGACCGGGTGGTTAACACCTTTTTTTTTTTTTGCTGGATATGGTGGTTAACACTGTTGAGTGATGATAAACCAGTATAGATTATCCTCCAGAAAACAGATAGAGTTCTTAGAATTTCTCTGACCTGCTCGTTGCAATAGATTACATGTGCATTCGGTCCACTAAATATGTGTGCGATTATGTGGAACTATGATAATGAAAGGGTCATTAAAAAGGAACAAGAAAAGATCGAGAGTTTCACCGGATCAGGATGACTCGGTTGAATGCATTAAAGTAAAGGTACACCTTGAAATGGTCTGCAAAGATAGGGGAAAGACTTGCATGTTTTAGTACATGCACCCTAGTTTGAAAAATTACATTTTTCTCTAGAGAACTATCCATGTTGTTTCACTCCAGTACATCTTTCTATGAACTAATCTGTCAATTCCTTCCGGTGATTGTTCAACTCCCTTGTTCTAATTTTACAAAACTCGTTCGCTTAATTCGATTCCGTATACGATTTGTTTTTATGAAATAAGGTAACACCCAATCGGTGATGCTTACATGTATAAAATAAGTTCAAACGAAGGCAGTTGAATTGATAGAGCCTTTACCTGCAGATGGAGCAAAAGCCAAGAGGCAGCTTGATCTGCAAGGCATGAAGAGCAAGGGAAATGAAACTGCTCTGAGGGAAACTTCTCGTGCGGGTATTGAGTTAACTTCCGATGTCTCAGCTTAACCAACAAAACTGTCATTTAACCATGTTCGCAATTGAATTTTCACTTGTAAGTGATTGTGTAGTACTGTACTGATGCCAGAAGTTCGAGTACGGTTGTTGTAGAAGAAGCATGTGCAAGTTCCTATTTCATACTTGAGCAATCCGACAGATGAGCTTGAGTTCACAACATAGAGCATGGATGTCATGTGTTGTAGTCCCTAATTACAGCCTATTTCTTTTATTTAGTCCTGTTTGGTAATGGAATGTCCATTCAGTTAGTTACTGGAAAAATAAATCAAAATCTCGATCAGGGAGCAAAAACTACAACTTGTCAGTGTTTTCCTCATCTTTGAGAATGAGCAGAGAATATGCGCCTTGCTGCAGCATCTGACTGGAGACATATGATGCTGCAGATGGGATGCTTCCGTTTGTTATATCTTGACCGGATAGGAACACTGAACAAGTGATGAAATGTTTAAGGGCAGGATGAAGCGAGGAAGAGCAGGGAGCTCTTAAAATGTTCACATGGCTGTGGCAGATGATGAGGATGCGAGGAGAGCGAGCACAAGGAAAGTCGGATTTGAAGGAGGAGTTGGGCTAACAGTGAGAATCCAGGAGGAGAGTCTCAAAAATGAGAGAATGAAAAAAGATATTAAGATTAGAAAAGCTCCTTAAACAAGATAACTGTGTGATGGTGTTCACTGGGGGTGGGGGGGTGCATTAGGCTAGTCTTGGTGGATTGGCTTAATTTTAAGATACAGGTTCTTTTATTGAAAGGGACGGCTGGCACATTCCGGCCCCCTGCGCAATGTTGAAGAGAACATCAAGGACCTACTCCCGGGCCAATTCTCTCTACAACATCCCAAAAAAATTGAGGTATTAGTTCAAGGACCCTAACCAATATCCCTGTTCAACTGTTTCCAAAGTGAGACTTAGTTTCACTTAGTCGAGAATTTTCAGAAAATTCCCATCCCTCTTCAGGCCAATGCTACTCTAGAGAAACAGGACAGACACAGCAGAGCCGAGGGCAAGGAAGCAAGATCCCAAAATGTCGAAACAAACTAAAAGACATGACAAAAGCTTTTACAGGTATTCTTTAGTCCCCACAACTCGTAATTCAAGCAGATTATAACCTTGTCAAGAAAATCCTCCCAAACAAGCATCTAGTACATATAAAAGGTGAAAGATCAACGGAAATTTATGTACATGTTTATGCACCGTTTCTTTTGCCTCATTAACTTTTGTACATGTTTATGCACCTCCTTGGTGTGTTATCAATGGAAATTTATTTAACATTCAAAAAAAAAAAAGGTTAAAGATCAACAAAATGAGATGCTGGGATTAGATTAAGATCAAGTCTCACTGAATTGATGTGACTTCCATTTTCCACAGAAGTGATCGTCCAGTTTGCTTTTCCTCTTGAAAGAATGGAAGAGCAACAGAGAAAAACGATGGCAGATCTTTGCATCTATCGCTCAGGAGACCGAGAAAGCCTGGACAACATCTGCTACAATGAGGAACCAATGAAACTTCAGAATGGTGAAGTGAAATCTGCACCGAAGATCCACAAAAGAGTGATAATCTTCAAAAAGCTCCACAGAATATTGATGATCCTCACGGGATAGCTTTTTATTTGTTGGCATACATGATATCCATATCCAAGAATTTCCAGGTTAATTGAATTCAATAATCACTAAGAGACACGTACTTCTTGTAATAATTTTGTGATGAGAATTCTGTAAAGAATCATTGCACAGAACAAATGTGCAATTAAATTCGGAGAGGAAGAATTATGGACCTGTAGGAGCAGTGACTAAGGATCTGCTTACCTATGTGGAAACACGCTGAATGTGATAAATCTTAGGCCAATCCTCTCCGGTTTCCCTTTTGCACCTTTGTGATAGCTGTCCACACATAAAAGCATTGAGACGTTTGAGTGAAGTGAGCTGGGGAAACCAGTCGGGCAAAGCCATCAAACTTTCACAGAAAGAGATGTCCAATGATTCAAGGGTGGTGAGGTGTTGGATCCACCCTGGAAGGAACACCATATTTGTATTTCCAGTGATTGCCAGCTCTCGAAGCTTAGGTGGTCCAGAGAATAGACATTTAGAGGTACTGCTGTCTCCTTCTTCTCGATCGTCTAATTCCCCGGACAAGTCGAGCTCTGCACACCACTGTATTCTCAGTGACTTGAGGGTGGTGAGGAATTGAAGGATCAATTTGCTATGCAGAGACCTGAGACCCTCACATCCCAAGATATTAAGAGACGTAAGCGAGGTGAGGTTGCACATCCAATGAGGCAGGGTCTTAAGGCCATTACATTCTGAAATCGATAAATGGTCCAGATGTGATAGATGCTGAAACCACCTCGGTAAATGCTCCATCTTCGGAAGTCCATCTATATAAAGAGCTCTTAATTTGGTGTGGCCTTGCAGACTGTCATCAGACGTGCCTTCATGATAATCCTTCTCATCACCATCATCCTCAATAGATAAATCAAGCTCTGGGCAGTTGGAGATTCTTACAGTCTCTAGATTGGTCAGGTATCGTAGAATAACCCTTCTGCAGATAGTTTTCAAGGGATGGGAATTCTTAATTACAAGGGACTGGAGAGATGAAAGGGATTGAAACAACTCCTTAGGCAGCTGCAAGTGCACTACATCTACCATGTTGTCAATCATGACAGACTTCAATTCGGCCAGTGATATGGAATAGACAGAGGCCATGTTTGCAGGTTTACTTGCCATTCCCATCCTTATCAATTGCTTTAAGATATTATCGGTGAGTCCTACAAGCAATAGCTGCTGATCTTGAACTTGCATATGTGAGAGTCTGGGGCAATCTTGTATTTGGACCAGGACCTTTCTACCAAATGCTGGGAGCATCTGTGACCCCTCCTCCGTGTCAATTGAACCGCCCCCCCGCATCCTCCTCCTTTCCCAACCCTTGAATTTAGGCAAATTCATGAGCTGCAATTCTTTTATTGATGGGAAGAAACACCGGGACATCCATTGCCGCTGGTCTCCCTCTGATAGTTCTATACACTCTAACTGGCTCAGTCCAGCCAACCGGAGCCTTTTAAGGTAACGAAGCTGATCCAAATGCGGCAGTCGCTTGAAATTACAACAACTTCCAATCTCGAGTCTGACCAATTTATGCAGCTGAGAAACCCAGGCAGAAAATTTGCGACCACAGTATCCTTCTACCGTCAATCCTTTCAAATCTTGATGAGGTCGAAATCTATCTAAAACTGCTTCTTCTCTGGTCCAGACCAAGTTGGAGAGAGCCCTGTCATCACCCCATCGCTCAGTAGCCCAAAGGAGTTCCAATGATTGAAGATTTAACATTTCCACACTGAAGGATGTGTCTGAATCGTACAAGTTTTCCAAGCCACGAATGTCCAAGCCCCTTTTCAATTTGTTGAGGTCCTCGAGCTCGTCCACTGTTGCAGCATTCAAGTCTCCTTTCTCTGCCACCACAAACTGGCCCAGCATTTGCAAGCAAGTCAACTTTCCTATTCCTCTAGGTATACGCTTTAACTTCGCACATCCCCTTATATCGAGTTGCCTTAGATTTACCAACTTTGTGATGCCTCTCGGTAATTCTATTAGCCCTGTACATCCTTCCAGATTGAGGATCTCTAGATTGCACAATGTGCTAATGGAAGCAGGAAGGACTTCAAGACCTCTACAGTGAGAGAGGTCAAGATGCCTCAGATGCTCCAGATTCCCGATTGATGATGGTAAAACACAAAGATTGGGCGCTCCAGCAAGGCATAATGCTCGCAGTTTTGTCAAATCAGTGATGCAGTTGTCGAAATGGTAAGTATGGTCAGTTTGCCGCGGATATTTGCTAAAGAGAAGGCATGTCCTCAATCTGTAGCCTGTTTCATCTGTTTTCAACTGAAAATCTTCCAGGTAACTAGATACGTGAAGAGCTCCTTCAGGGATGTTTTGATCAGTTGAGGCATCCAATATGATACAGTCCTCCCCTGCCACCTTTTTTGCTAGTTCATGCATCAGATCATGCATTTTGCAACCTGCGATATTGCCGTATATATCTTCTTCTATATCTTGGAAAAAGGATCTCCATACCAACTCCATGAAATATTCCTCACCGACTTCCTCAGGGGTTCTGTTACCATTGCAGGATATAAGACCCTGTGCCATCCACATACGAGTCAGGTCAAGCGGATCTAGCACATGGCCTTTTGGAAACAAGCTGCAATAAGCAAAGCATTGCTTCAAATTCGATGAGAGAGAATCATAACTCAACCGGAGTGTTGGAATGATATCACTGTCTTCTTGATTTATTCTTGATAAATCAAGGTTCTTGAAATTTAACCAATCCTCTTCTCGGTTTCTCGAGGACAGCAGTAGCCGCCCTACAGTCATGATCGCCAGGGGAACCCTTGCACACTTATCTATGATTTCTTTTCCAATGGCTTCCAGTGGCTGATTTTTCCACTCGTGCTCTTGTTTCGATGCCATTTGCATCAGCAAGGTTAAAGACTCAGCCTCTGGTAAGCCATTTAACCGAAAGGATGATGCATTTGTCGCCTTGGCGACACTTAGAGCACGGGCGGTCACCAGGATCTTGCTTCCTTTTGCACCGTCCATAAGCATGTCTTGGAGTTCCATCCACCGACTTCGATTCTCATTCCAGACATCATCTAAGACGAGAAAGAACTTATTATCGATGAGGCTCTCTCGAAGCTTTCTTTACAGTTCATTCATATTAGAACTCCCGAGATCCTTTTCACCAGGGCATTCTCGTATTATCTTCCTCACGATGTCCTCCACGTCAAAGTTCATCGACACACAAACCCACAACTTCAGCTTGAAATGTGCCTGGATGCTCTCATCATTGAACACGAGTTTTGCCAAGGCCGTTTTCCCTAGCCCTCCAACACCCACTATGGAGAGGATGGAGACGTTTTCGTCAAAATTAGGATCCAACAAGAAATCTATGATTTTCTTCTTGTCTCCCTCTCTCCCAATAATACGTGTTTCACGCACAAACGGGTAACTGTCTCTTCTGACTCGATTCTCTATGATCTTGAGAGCACCACTTCCTATGAACTCAAAGTTCAACTTGTCCTTCTGAATGGCATCTAGCCTCTCCCTAATTTCTTTGATTCGATGAGCCATCTTAATCCTGTAAGCAAGCTGGTTCGAAGAAGAGAAGAAGATGCGAACCTCTTTCAAGATCTGGTTACCTCCCATCAACCTCCGGCGCAGTGCTTCGGTGGAGAACTCGTCCAGCAGGTCATCAGCATCATAGATCACACCTTTGAGTTTCTTGAGCCAATCTTTCACACTCTCGTTCTCGACTTGACACTTCTCGGCCTCGCGAAGCCCGGCATTGATAGCAGAAACAGTGTTCTCGAGTCTCCTCAATTCGCCCTGGACACCGGAGGCTTGTTCACCTTCCAAGGAGATCAGAGAACCAAGATGACCCAGAATGGACTGGGTCGCACTTCCAAGGATTACTTCCATAGTTTCGTCCTCGAATCGCAGGTAGCAAAGAACCCAGGATAACAAACAGAAACTTGAAGACTGCGTGTGGATGCAAATGCAATAGCAACAAAGTCTATGTGGAAATAATGGAATATGGACAAGTAATATTAGATTACGATGGAAAATTAACTTATATGAAAATTATTGTTTTGTATGGAAAGTAGTTATAATATAAAATTATTATGTTTGGTAAGTATTATTGATTAGAGGACAAGTGGTTAAAAATATGATATAATTAATTTTATGTGCTAGAAAAGAAGTGTATTTTTACAATTATACCCTTATTCATTAGATAAAAATGAAAGAAATGTGAACGATAATTCTGTAAAATAAGGAGGTGGCCCAGGTAATCCATGCAAATATGGGAAAATATGGGGTTTGAAGGTGGGTCCCACAGCTGGAAAATTGGAATGCTGCCCTTTTGTTCGGTAATCAGATTGCCGTGTAAATTGCCCGGCCTGTGAATATTGGATGGCCCGACAAATTGAAAATGATGGAGGAATTTTCATCTAAACACTGTAAAATATATGGTAAAGTAAAGATTTTTCTTGTAAAGTGAAAGGATTACATGAATCCAAACACTCCCTAAAAGGCAAATCACTTTCACAGATGTCAATTTTGAGTCCTTTTTTTTTGTTTGGTCTAAAGGGGGATTCTATATTAATATTCAAACGCGTCCCATTGTTCATCAGCTACTATAATAGATACAACCCGAGGGGGTGGGACATCTGAGTCCGATGACACAAAAAGTGTGGAAGCAGCCTTGCATCCTTAGCCAGCTGGTCAGCCATCGCATTAGCTGGCACCAAGATGTGCCTCACTTGAAAGTCCTGGAAGCAAGTGGCGACCGACTAGCAGTTAACAATAAGTGGCATAAGCGTTGTATGTAGAGCCCCAGATCATATGATGTCAAATTTGACTCTTCCCTAGGATCCTGCATAGAAACTTCGTCCCACATGGACTGGCTTCTTTCCTTCCTTCTGTAGACCATCCATCCATGTTAATCGATTAATCAATCACACAATTTTCAAATCCACGATTCTAACTTCTTGCTCCCGCCCGATTTTCTCAAACTTAGGAGGCGTTTGGTTCGAGTATTATTAGATTATAAGGAAAAGTAAAATTTGGAATGTTATTGTTTTACATAAAATATAGTTGATAAAATAAAATTATTGATGAATTGCTTCGAAAGTATGTAAGAATATAATGTTATGATCAATGATATTACTAAAATGCCCATCCATTTGTCCTTTTCTTATTTGCCTTTCCCTTTCCTTTTTTCTTTCCCATCTTCCACCACACGGTTTTTTACGAGGCAAGTCTGGTTTTTTATAATTTTTAAAGGAATTGTAGATGTGGGCCCTCTGCATTTCAGGATTGTCGCCTTTCAAGATTGTAAAATTTTTACAATGAAAAGCTTGAGGCCCCGATAAAGGGAATACAGCCCAGGAAATTGAAAATGTTTCGGGACGTTTGATTCGAGTATTATTAAATTATGATAAAAGGTTAAATTATATGAAAAGTAATTAATTTACATGGAAAGAATGGTATAAAATAAAATTATTTTATTTGATAAATATTTTAAAATGATAGGATAGTGATTGAAATGTAATATAATAATAGTTGATGTAATTTCCCCGTAATACCCTCATTTGCTATTGGGCAGTACACTTGAGTATCGGAGGGAGGGAGGCAGCAGGGATGGTAAAATGGGTGATGTCCTGTGGGTCCCACATGTAACGCTCTCAGCAATGACTTTCCTGGAATGTTACCTGGGCCCGGGGAAATTTCGCTAACCCGAAAATATCAAAACGTGCCCAATTTCCTTTCCAAACATTGTAAATGTTAATGTAAAATGGCTATATTTCATGTAAAGTTTTTATTTTATATCAATCCAAACACTACCTCCGTATTTTACAGTCAAATAATGTAAAACAAGTTGTAAAATTATTAGTTTTCATTGAAAATATTAAACGTTACATTGAACCAAACCGCACCTCAGGTAGTTAAATGTACGCACTATCAAGGTTGAAGGAGATATTTCTTCGTGCTATAATCATAACACGAATAGACCGGCCTCGTGAGAATTATTTCCCCAGGCAGGAGGAGAAAATACGGGTACCCAAGTAGGTGAACAGTCGAATAATTAACTCCTCTTTTTCCGAGCCCGATCAAAGAACGAGGTATGTCTGGCTCGATGGAAACTAATAGGCTAGAAAGTGACTTATCATTTGATCGTGTCAATGTCCTATCTTGTTTTTCCTGCACCATTGATAGAAACATTTTAACTTACTTTCTATACAGAAAAACTAGTCTTCCAATAATAAAGTAGTCAGTCAACGGTCAAATATTAACAAAGCTAGTTGATTTGTCTTGCTCCTGCGAAAAGGAGAAAGTCTTGTATGTAACGAATACACGATATGACAGTATTGATATAGTATTACGAGTTAATTAAATCAATCAAGTCATTTTTAGGCTTATTTTTTTCACTTAGGTTTTATTTTTTTCTTTTAAATTTTATCAAAAAATCTTAAAAATATCTGAATCATATTAGCTTGTAACATCACGTCAGCACTGTCACGTGGTGTATCCGTTACACACAAAACTCTCTTGAAGAATAGATTTCCGCATCTCATAAGCAGAGTCCTTTCAATTTTTGTTTTGGTCGAAAAGCCCCTCCCATTCCCGAACGCGATAAATTTGTCTCAATTCTCTTGCATCCAAATGTCTAATGAGTATTATAAATAATTTAAATTCAAGTCAATACGTCTGCTAAAGGGTGAAACTTTCAATTGTGAAATTTTTATTTACAATACTGAAATCTGAAATTTTATCTGAGAAAAATGATATTAAACAACCTTAAGTCATGTGACAAAGAGTCTCGAGCCCATATCCATCTAAAAGCGCCGATAGGTGGTGACACCGAATTCTTCTTCAATCTAGTTGATGTATGATTTTTAACTCTCAACACCCGGTGATTGATTCTCATGACTTCTCAAGAAGTATTGCATTTTCCGAAAATGTCCTGAGATCGAGTGTCGGCCGGCATGGCTTCTGATTTGTTACAAGGCATGGAGATCAATCACAGAAACTTTTTATTTTCATCTTTCGGTGAACTGAAAGCAGCCTAGTTTTGATGATATGAACACGAACTGGAATTATCCTTCATATCTTCTTATTGGTTGGGAGGATAGAGCAAAGGAAATTACGTACTGCAATGAAACCTAAGACCATAAGGTGTACAGACTACTGTTGTTTTTTTGAGATAGAAATCTACCCTCCTATGTCAAGATGGTCATGGCATCTACCAATTTCTCTTCCTTTTCTCAATCAAGAGAAGGAAGGTTCGATGGACGGTCACTTGCCGTCGCCCATGACTCCGGAATCTTAAATTCAATTCTAGTTAATAAAACTTCCCGTGGCCGTGCTCACATATATTCACCATACCTTTGATTTACGGACCTGCTTTGTAATCGAAAAACGGAAATAGAAAGCGTTCTCTTTTTATCCTAAAGAAGAGCATCCTACAGAAAGCACCAAGCACACGCTAGCTACAAAGCCTCAAGACCCGTGTAGTATTTCCCAACATCACCTATTAATTCGCAGAACAACTAAAATTCTCGAGAGATCCCAACTGAGAGTCAGACCGCTTGCTTGTGGTCTTCTCGAAAGCCTTCCTAGAAAATAGAGAGGCACGGGAAGTTCCGCTAGTTAGAATCGAATTCGGGACATCTTGGTCTCAGGTGAGCGTACCGACTATACTAAACCCCTTTCTCTATATTCGTAATGTCATTTACTTATTGATAAATAGTGAGCAGATGCTTCTTCCTCCTCTATTTGGCAAGAAATTAGTGATATATTCATACACATAAAATGTTCAGAAGTTACAAAATTGTACAAATTTGCAGACCACCATTGCAATTGTAAGTTCCTCATTGAGCAGTACATTCAACTTTTTGACAATATAATTCAATTTTAGGGTTCATATTTTAAGCGACCACTGGATTTTGTGGTCTCTAGATGGAGAGTTTGCTTACAAAAATAGTACAGTTCGATGCATCTGACCGTCTGAACTTCATCTGAGTATAAGTTGGCATTGTCCATCGATGTAGATTAATTTGCACGACAATTTCTGTTGTACAAAATGAAGCTAGGTTGGTGGGCACATTTGAATTATATTCAGATGGATTTGGCTAGCTGGAAGTGTCGAATTTTGATAGCTGATGCACAACTGCAGCCTTCAACCCTAATAAACTCCACTGTCGTCTACAATAGACCGGTCATAGTCAATATTTACAGATGCTGGGAGGAGAATATCAGAATCCCTAATTAAGGCATCGATTGCATCCTGGGAAGCAACCCATTGTGGAGGGTTTCGGGCATAACGAGTGGAAAAACAGCAACCTCGGTCCACTTCCCGATCAAGAGGATCGGTTTATATGGCAGACAAGCGGAAATGCCCAAGAACGTAGAAGAGCTCCCACAGAATTCTGTCAAAGCAGCAGCCCCTCGGCAAGGCTCTGATGATGCTGAGTTGATCCATGGATATCAATGAAATCTCGACTTTAGATATTTACCAAACATAATAAAATCGAACTTTGATACTAATATTTATCATCATTCTTGCGCTCGTACTCCTGAAGAATTTCGGTCGCCATCTCCAGGTGCAAAGGCGCCCCACGTACATTAACCTGTGGAAGAAAATCAGGTCTGGAATTGCCAAAATCAACTAAACCAAAGAATGATATTGGATGGGAGCAATTTAAATTAATTTTGAATGGTGATTATGTGTACTCACAGATACTGATAGTTGTCTAACATATATACACTCAGTGACCAAAAATCTCTCGGTTTTCATCAAGATTTCGAGCCGTGACAAGAAGTATCAATCTTGCAATCATGCCATAAAACATATTTGGGACCGCGTATTGCATTGCCGGGTTTTCTTTCATGACCAACTTGTCACGAACGTAGGGGGCATTGTTGCCACCCATATAGTAGTCGTCTAATTGATTGATTTGGAGGGAAATGATTGGACGGAGGGAGAGAGAGTTAAGTAAGACTGCCAGCCAGGCAGCCACACACATTTCCCTCCAAATTCTCTCATTCGAAATGGAAAATTCTTTCCATTGAATCGAAGATGAAACGCTCGGCCTTATCAGCAAAGGTTTCCCTAAAACTACCAGTCGAAGCTTTAGCATATCCTAGACTCTACATCACTACATAGACATCTTTATATATATATATATATATATATATACATAGTAGAATTAAAATATCATATCTTATCACATGACATGACGGAAAATCGATAGGTTTTGAGCAAATGGATGAACAGGGCTTATCAATACATATACGAAGCGTTATAAAATTAAATAATTTCATTGGATCTTGAAATCATTATGGTATGCAATCTGAGCAGAGAGGGATGACATGGTTGAAGAGATTGTGAACCTATGCAGTTTGAAGGAGTTCGAAGTGAATAAGACTGGCAAAAGCTGGTGGTCTCACACGTACCGATCGAACAAAGCTTACTTCATGAAAGGAGAGGTTGGTGATTGTGTTAATCACCTGAATCCTTTCGTGTTGGAAACGTTGGAGAGTGTTATGGAAGAGAAGTTTAGCCCTTCCTGGTTAAAATGTAGAGTGAAGTAATAATTGCAAGTAATTGATGGGTGCAAGTTAATTACCTAGCTATCTATCTTTGATTCTAACGTGGTTAATTCATCACTTATGTACATATGGATGGTGATTTCCATGGCTAGATTTTAAAAATCTCGGTGGGTGTACATGTAAATGTTGCTACTTGCAATGGGAGTGGCCAGCTGGTAGCTAATGCCCCATATTGTGAGCGTGAAACCCTAATAAAAGTCCCCAATATTGTCTACACAATAGACCGGTCCCAATATTGACAGATGCTGGGAAGGATAATATCGGAATTCCAAGAGCATCTATTATTATATCCTACAAATCACCGATTATCGAATGTCTTAGGACACGTTAATTTGGTAGCACGTAATTAAGATTCTGTTTACACATTAATTACATATGGACTTTGAATCGCATTGTTTGGTAACTTTTTTGTGAGAATTGTGATTAAATATGTAATCAACAATTACGGATCAATCATCCATCATCTTTCCCTATGGAGCCAGTTGTAATGGTGATGAAGCACTAATGAATGACTGAAAAACTAAGTTAAATTATATCGACTCCCTTCCATGACTTCTTTTTATGACTTATTTCTCTTTTCTCATTGTCAGAGTCATTTTCTTTCTTTTTCTCCTACACATTTTCTCTCTCTTAATATTCTCGTACCCATTTTTTTATAAGAAGAAATAAATCTTCTAATTATTATTTTTGTCAACTAATATTTTTTATTGCAATTAAAAATAATTACACCTTCATGCATATGAGTTTCTCTTACC
>JAOYND010000031.1:1864166-1880338 GCA_025802135.1 Lagerstroemia fauriei | reverse complement strand
TTCTCTTAATTTGATTTGTGCATGACTTGTCGTAACGAAATCAGGTTACACCCAACTTTGGGATCTACACATCTGTGCTGTTTTACAGATAAAAGCAAATGCCAAGAATAGTGAAGGAAATGAAAAGCCATGAGGGAAGCTTCTCTTGTGGGTGTGGAGTTAAACTTCTGATGTACTTGGAATAATAAACAAAGCTGTTTATAGTAACTGCTCTCTCTCTACGCTCTTTAGAGAGAGAAAATTCTCTCGCGCCAAATAGCTTTGATTAGGAAATCTGCCGTTGAAACAGGGGGATTTCCTCCTCAAACCAAAGCAATCTTCAGTCAAGCTCGCTTGTTTCGAGTGATAGCTTGCCGAGGGTTGTTGCGAGGCTCCGTCAACAGATTCTGCTGCGACCATGTCGACAACAACAGATACAAACTCTCGATCGTGGAAGCAAGTGCTGCTGGGAAGTGCAAATGGTTCATCTCTGAGCTACTTCGAACCAGAGACAAGTAATGGATGCTGTATTATAAAACCCCCAAAAGAGGTTATCGAAGAAGGAAAGGCTAGATGGAAGAATGCCTTAGTTGGGCAGCTCATTGGGAGGAAGCTGAGCTCAGGTAAAATCTACTCCACTGTAAACTACTTATGGGGAAAATACGGACGTGTAACAGTCATGGAGCTGGATAATGGGCTGATTCTATTCGACTTTGCAAATGATGAAGTGAAGCAATTTGTCTTAAGGAATGGCCCTTGGCACATAAACTATTGTCCCATCCTACCGAGGCCATGGGAGAGTAATATACAGAAGCTGGAATTGGAACAAGAAAGAGTGCCAGTGTGGGTCAAGTTATCTAAAATCCCATTGGAATTGATGACAAATTAGGGGACTAGCTGCATCGCAAGTGGATTAGGAGTTCCTATTTGTTTGGAGCAGAAGGTAGAGCAGGCTTTTAAAGCAAATACTGCAAGAGTATGTATAGATATAACCACACAAGGGGACCTCCCATGAACATTAACAGTCATATTGGATGGGGGGCTGACTACTGAAGTGGAAGTGGAGTACCCTTGGGGAATAAAAGAAGGAAAAAAAAAAGATAATCAAAAAGTGGGTCCCTAAGCAAAAGGTTGATGAGGAAAATAACTCCAAGCTGCATGACCAAAAAACTCAAGAACCCAGAGAATTAACTGTTGATGCAGGAGGGCACCATATTGTTGAAGGGGAAAATGATGAAGAGGAGCAGGATGCTATATGTACCCCCAGGGCAAGTGAATGGCCGAAAGGGACAGGGGAGGAATTTGTGGAAAAGTCCCCAAAAAAGACCAGAGCAGCTACACAGGGATTCAATCAGCTCATGCAGAACATTACTCAACCAAAAAAAGGAGGAAAAAGCAGTAAGCAAAGAGAACAACTGCAGGTAACTGGATCAAGCTCCAGAGGTAAGAACTCTCGTTCTAACCTCACCCATGATTAGAATCCTAACCTGGAATATCAGGGGCTTTAATAAGCCCCTTAAACACCAAGAGCTCAAAAAATTGGTGTTAAAGTACAAGGTAAATGTAGTATGTATATTGGAGACAAGGGTCCAAGAATCGAAAGCTCAGGGCATTGTCCAAAGCACTTTTGAGGGTTGGAATTTCATTTACAATTATGATCATTCCCCACTAGGCAGAATTTGGATTTTGCACGATCAAGCTATTTCGCTATCTGTCATTGGGAGGGGTAAACAATCCATTCACTATGCATTGGAGAGAAATGATGAACTCCTTACTTGGTTGACAGTGGTTTATGCTGCTAATACAACAATTGAGAGAAGAGATGTATGGGAATCCATCAAAAACATGAGGAACATTGCAGCAAATAATGCTTGGCTTGTTTGTGGAGATTTTAATGTGGTTAGGGAAGATAGAGAAGCAAGCAACTCTGAGGAAAGTGACTTACCAGGAATGCTGGAGTTCAAGGAAATGCTTTATGCAGCTGAGCTAGAAGACCACCCATGGGTAGGGAATTTCTATACCTGGACAAACAAGAGGGCAAATGGTTTCATAGCAAGAAAACTTGACAGAGTGATGACAAATGATAAATGGCAAGAGAACTTTCCAAGCTCAACAGTTGAATTTATAAATCCATTGATTTCTGATCATTGCCCCAGCATCACTACTATAAGCAAAGATGATCAACAGGCCAAATGCCCCTTTCGATTTTTCAATTTCTGGACAGAGCACCCAGAGTTTGTGACTATAGTAGGGAGGGTGTGGCAGAAAGAAGCAGCAGGAACCCCTATGTATATACTTACAAGCAAGCTAAAAGAGCTTAAGAAGGAGTTGAGAGCACTCATTAGAAGGAAGTTCTCTGACATATCAAGTAGAGTGGAGGAGGCAAAAACAAGCCTTGAAGTAGTCCAGTCACAGCTTATGCAACAAAACCTGGATCCTGACTTAATAGCATCTGAACAGAAACTTTACAAGGAATACACACAACTCAGAATAGCTGAAGAAAGCTACTACAAACAAAAAGCAAAAATCAGATGGCTGTCCCAAGGAGACCATAACACAGGCTTCTTTCACAGAATGGTGAAGGTAAGAAGTACAAGGAACACATTAAAGCTTCTGTATACTGAAGATGGGGAAAGACTAGAGAATGTGAATGAGATAAAAAAGGAAGCAGTGCAATTCTATGAAAGACTACTTGGGAAGGAGGATCCACTTGTTACAGGAGGGGATGTGCAGCAACAACAAGAAATCCTCAATTACCAAATTCCAAGGGAACAAAAGGAGATGTTGACCTCACAAATCAGTGAAGAGGAGATTAAACAGGCCCTTTGGGGAATAGAAGACAGTAGAGTACCAGGGCCAGATGGATACAACTCACATTTTTTCAAGGCTTCTTGGCACATTGTGGGAAAGTCCTTCACTGAAGCAGTTCTCAAATTTTTCCAAAATGCAAAATTGTCAAAAGGAGTAAATAGCACGAGTATTACTTTGGTGCCCAAGACCCCTAGCCCTACAAAAATGACAGATTTTAGGCCAATATCTTGCTGCAGTGTGATATATAAATGTATTACAAAGATCTTGGCTGAAAGGCTTAAACAAATACTGCCAGACTTCATTTCCAAAAATCAGTGTGCTTTTGTGAAGGGCAGAACCATTGGGGAGAATATCATGCTGGCTCATGAACTGGTCAAGGGATATCAAAGGAGAGCAGTCACCCCTAGATGTGCAATCAAGGCAGACATCATGAAGGCTTTCGACTCCGTTCACTGGGGGTTCTTAGAGAATGTTTTCAGGGCAATTGGAATGCCTAAGGAGTTCACAGAATGGACACTAGCCTGCATTAAGGGAGCCACAATTTCAGTCAACATAAATGGGCAGCTAGAAGGGTACTTCAACGGAAAGAAAGGGCTGAGACAAGGAGACCCCATGTCCCTTATATATTCGTCATGGCTATAGAAGTTCTCTCAAGACTCCTAAACAAGGCTGCAACTACAGGAGACATTGCTTACCACCCATTCTGCAGTAAGCTCCAGCTCACACACTTGGGGTTTGCTGATGACATTCTTATCTTCTTGAAGGGTGACCAAGGATCCCTAATTTCTGTCTTGGATATATTTGACAAATTCTATAAAATGTCTGGTCTGAAACTGAATCCCAACAAGACAGAGATCTATAGTGCAGGTATCGATGATGATACAGCTTCAGAAATGCTAAGGAGGAGTGGATTTAAAAAGGGCAAACTCCCTGTGAGATATTTGGGAGTACCATTAATACCCGGAAGGTTGACTGATAAAGACTGCAAACCCCTCATCGAAAGAATTACGAGCAGAATTCAGGGATGGGCAACAAAGAAACTCTCCTACGCAGGTAGGTTGCAATTGATCCAATCAGTAATCCACTCTCTAGTGAACTTCTGGTGTTGTGCTTTTATCCTACCTAAGAAAGTAATAAACTCTGTTGAGCAAAAGTGCAGAGCTTTCCTATGGAAAGGGAAGAATGATACAGCTAGAGGAGCCAAAGAAAAGTGGGAAAATGTATGCTTACCAAAGGCAGAAGGGGGACTAGGACTCAAGGACATTCAAGCTTGGAACATTGCTTGTGCGGCCAAGCTAATTGGTCCCTTTTTCAGCGGGTGGGCTCACTCTGGATAGCATGGGTGGAGGCTTATGTGACAAAAGGCTTCAGTTTCTGGGCCATAAAGATCCCCACAGTATGCTCTTACTCTTTGAAGAGATTGTTAAAGCTAAGGCCACTGGTGTATCCTCACTTGAAACACTTAGTGGGGAATGGATTGTCTACCTCTTTCTGGTACGATAATTGGTGTATATCTAGCCCCTTAATGATTCCAGGAGGGAGGAACTATGGAATACCCATGAATGCCACTGTGGCAGCAACCAGCTCGGCGGTTGCAAGATGGACGGGACAAAGTAGGGATGCAAGGAGGGAAGACATACACAAGATTATTAATGAGACACCCCTCGATAATCGAAGGTCGGACCAGATCATGTGGGGCTCATCGAGGCCTGGAACTTTCACTATTTCGGGAGCTTGGGAAGCCTTGCGAAATAAAAATGCCAAGGTATTCTGGTGCAAGCTTATATGGTCCACGCCAAGTATCCCGAAGCACAGGTTCATTTGCTGGTTGGCTATAAGGAATAAACTAACAACAATGGACAGGGTGAGCAAATGGAAAAGTGGGATCAACACATCCTATAGGCTTTGTGGCTTGGTAGAGGAAAGTAGAGACCATCTCTTCTTCCAGTGCAACTTCAGTAAGAGTATTTGGAAACGAATTCTACAAGTGATGGAGATCGAGAGACCAGTAAGGGGCTGGTCACAAGAACTTTTGTGGGCTGCGAGAAAAGCAAGGGGCAAATCCATTATTGCCACACTGTATAGGCTGCTATGGCAAGCACATGTGTATTCTATATGGAAGGAAAGGAACGTTATAATTCACAAAATGGAGTGTCCGTCAGCAGATAGAGTTATATCTTTTATCAGAGACTCGATTCGAGGACGTTTGCTGGGACTTCCTGACTTGTGCAGCCGAGTAAAAAACAATGTTCAAGAGCGAAGGCTGAATGGCTGGGGGGTCTTTCTGGACCGGTAGTTGAACTGTACATGGGCTTTGTTTTGGGCTTTGACCCTTAGCCTGTATTTAATTTTGGCCTGCGAGCTAATCCTTTCTCTAATGGGCTTGGGAGATTTTATAGGGCTAGTGTAGGCTGGTCCATTTTGGGGAAAATCCTCAATTTTGTCAATGTGGCAGGACTGTACATACAACTATTTGAAGTATATAAAAGAGCACACAATTAACTGATAAAAAAAAAAACAAAGCTGTTACCTAACCCAAGTGACGGATCTGATTTTTATTGCTAAGTCGTCGTATATAGTACAGATACTGGAAGTTCGAGTTTGGTTGTTGCCTGCTGAAGAAGCATGTGGAAGTTCCCATTGCTTAGTCGAGCAATCCGAACTTCGCTGGAGTTTCAAATGCACCACTTCCACATCAGGATTTCTATTAGTCTGAATACCCTTTTTCTTGTGGTCTAACATTTTGTACATTTAAATTCTCAGAGAACCGGGACAGAGGAGCGTCACCTCCCATCACCCCTCGATGTTCATTTTCCTTTGTGGTGTTGTGCATTTGCTCGGGTTTTCATAGATTTGATGGAACTAATGGCAATCAGGCTATTTCCTATTTGAAATATCTTTTGAGTTTCAACTTCTACTTGTAAAGACTTCGAAATTGCATTTCAACTGCATGTAGACATTCTCGTACTGATCAGCAAACAATGTATACGTAAAACTGGTGATACAATAGGAACAGTCTGACAGGGAGAAACCCAAGATTCGGTAATCTTTTCCCTGAAGATTGACCGAGCATGAGTGGGAGCTCTTCCTGCCTATTCTCGTCTCCTGTCCACAGCTCATTCGGCTTTTTGCCATTCACCATGGCTTCATATTGTATCATTGTCATTTAAATTTTGTCCAAGCATTATTATTTTTTTTTTGGTTAGTAAGTTTGTGCTTTTCATTGAACTGTGAAAATATGTACAGTGTTCAAACAAAGAATCAACAAAGGAAGAACAAAAGATGGCACACAGGCCAAAGAAAAACGGAACACGCCGGCTACCTAATTACAGCTACCGGGGCATACCCCAGGCAGGTTGTTTATGCTGCTCTGTTGTAATTCTTCTATGTAGCTGTTGCATCCCTAAAATCCTGTATTTTACTACAGTGACTATACAAGATAGGTTATTACCAAAAAAAAAAAGACTATACAAGATAGGGCAGAATCGATAGATTGCTCTGTCTGATTGTGAAGCCAATCATTCCTTGTCTTCCAAATATACTATAAAGAGGCTCTCCAAGCCAATCTATAAAAAATGGAATGGAGAGATTTTCCTTTGGTCTGTCTGATTGCCCAATTCAACTCGTATTCCCAAGCCCTCACCGTTCGTGAAACCCCTGACAACAGTAAAACCTTGAACCAAATCAGGTTCGAAAAGGAACATTCGAAAAACAAGTGTTCCCTAGTTTCATTAGCTTATTTGCATAGCGGACATAATTGATGAGCCCCCAATTCCACTGTGAGACTCTATCTGGCGTAGAAAGTCTGTTTCGTAATGCAAGCCATGTGATGAAAATGTGCTTAGGTATTGTAGGTTACACCTAAGTGAGCTTGAACCATGGCAGTTTATTGCCTTTCTTCGTAAGTAAATCCCAAGCACTAGCAGAAGATTATGTTTTCCTGTGCCCTACAACCCAAAAAATGATGTCTTCCCCCGGTGGGAGGGCTTGAAGGCTTTATATTGCTGCATTAATTACATTTAACTCATCCCCCTATGCCTGTTGACCCTGCAAGATCGATTTGCTGCAACAGAAGATACTTTAGCTTGAGGAGGAATGCCAAAACTCATCATCTTGAGGCGATTTACCCTTGAAATGAAGGGGCTGCCATGATACCAGCTATCGTACCAGAATAATGTACGATCTCCACCCCTAACTCCGTGCTTAATAGCAGAATAAGCATATGGTCTTAACTTAAGAATTTTTCTCCAAACATAAGTATATGTGCTAGGAATGTTTAAGGACCAGAGACTTCTCCCTTTTAATAGATACTAATTTGCCCAAGCTGTCCAAAGGGATCCTGCCTTGCTGAAAAGAAGCTATATGTATCTCAATCCACAAGCTTCATTCCATGCAAGTAAGTCTTTTAGACCTAATCCGCCCTCTTTTTTTGGCAAGCAAACTGAAGGCCATTCAACCTTAGCTCCTCTAGTTATCAAAAAAAAAACCTTAGCTCCTCTAGCATCTCTATCTGTCCCATGCCACAGAAAAGCCTTGCATTTCCTCTCTACCTCTTTGATAATCTTCTTGGGCAATATAAAAGCTCTACACCAAAAATTAATCAGAGAATGGATTACAGAGCTGATTAGTTGGAGACAACCAGCAGAAGATAACTTCTTGGTCCCCCAATTATTTATGCACTGCACAATCTTCTCAATTAAGGGTTTGCAATCCCTATTAGAAAGTCTTCCAGAGATTAAAGGAACCCCTAAATAGTGAACAGGAAATACTCCCAGTTTGAAACCAGTAGCAGCAGCAATCTCAGCTCTAACTTCATTACTTACTCCTGCTAAGAAGATCCCAGATTTACTTGGGTTCAATTTGAGCCCAAAAAGCCTGTAAAAAATTGTCAAAAATAGCAAGGATTGCTCGAACAGATATTAAGTCTCCCTCAATAAATACGAGCAGATCATCTGCAAGCCCCAAATGGGCCAAATTGACCATAGAACACATGGGGTAGTATGAGAATTGTCCTTGTGATACAGCTCTATTCAGCATTAAGGAGAGGATTTCAATTGCCGTAACAAAGAGGTAAGGGGACATAGGGTCACCTTGTCTCAATCCTTTCTTCCCGGGCAAACATCCTTCTAGACTCCCATTTATAGATACAGAATATTTAGCTCCAGTTAAGCATGCTACAATCAAACATCTGAATTGTTCAGGGACTTCAATAGCTATTAGGAGTCTAGAAGGATCGAAAGCCTTCATAATGTCAGCTTTGATAACTCCTCGAGGCCTTATTCCATTCCTGCGGTATCCCTTTACTAGTTCATGAGCAACTAGTCTATTATCACCTATATTTCTCCCTTCTATGAAAGCACGTTGACTAGGTGATATGAAGTCAACTAGGAACATCTCCAATCCGCTAGAAATAATTTTAGTAGTGCATTTGTACACAACAGTACAACATGAGATATGGTGGAATTCAATGAGCTTACTTGGATTGGGAACCTTTGGGACTAGTACTATTATGGTGCTGTTTGCTTCACCAGGAGTTTGGCTGAACGAAAGAAATCCAAGACTGCAGCAATAAAATCATCACCTACTATAGACCAGGAAGATTTGAAAAATTGAACAGAGAATCCATCTGGGCCAGGAGCTTTGTCCTCAACCATAGACCAAAGAGAGTTTCTGACCTCTTCAACGGTCACAGGCCTCAGTAAATCTACCTTAAGGGCATTAGGAAACCTATAGCTGATTAATTGTTTCAATGAATCAATGCTGGTTCTATTGACTTCCATGTTCACTGAGCGTAGCGGTTGTTGATAAAAGGTAACAGCGGCAACAGCAACAGCTGTGTGTCCCTCTATCCTTTGCCCTTCATCATCCACAAGTATCTTGATTGAATTACTTGCATTTCTAATTTTGACCATTCTGTGAAAAAAAAAACAGTATTTTGATCACCCAGTGAGAGCCAACTGATTTTGGACTTCTGGTTATAAAAAGCTTCTTCAGCCCCCCTTAACTCAACATAAGCCTTATGACACCTTTTCTCTTCTAATAGCATGTTGTGATCGGCTGGAGAATTGAGAATCCGCTTATGTATAGCATCAAGATCGCTCTTAGCCAACTATTCCCTTGTAGAGATATCAGAGAAATGGCTAGCATTGAAAGCTTTGAGCCCTTGCTTAACTGCCCCGAGCTTCTCGTAGAAAATGAACATAGGTGTTACTGAACTCTTCACCTCCCAAGCCTTCTGAACCACCGAAAGAAAGCCATCGTGTTTACTCCAAAAATTATAATTATTGAAATGATTTCTTTACTACAGATGTATCAGTTGAGAAAATCACCATACTATGAAAATGATCAGATATTGCAGGGTTTAGAAACTCAAATGTGGTGGAAGAGTAATGATCCAACCAACTTGTATTAATCAGCACTCTATCTAATTTCTGAGCTATGAACCCATCACTCCTTTTGTTAGTTCAAGTGAAGAAGTTTCCCCTCCATGGGTGATCATTCAAGTCGGAATCCACCAGAAATTGCCTGAAGTCCTCCATTCCAGTTAGACGACTAGACTCAGCATTACTTGCTTCACTTCTATCCTTGACTGCATTAAAGTCCCCCAAAACAAGCCACGGGGAACCACCAACTAGCACTTGGAAATTCAAGAGTGACTCCCACAAAAGGATTCTATCCACAGACAGGTTTGCAACATAGATGACTGACAAGAAAAACCTAGCAGAATCACCCCATCTCAATTCACAGTGTAGACATTGGGCTCAAGAATCAATAACCGAAATAGTAGCAACTTTATCATGCAAAAAGCCAATTTTTCCAAGAGGGGAATGAATATAATTGTGAAATAAAGTCCCGTTGACGAAGTGCCTCTCAATTATCTCTTCCACCTTACTTTCATGTACCCTTGTTCCCAGCAAACAAAGCACATTAAGTTTCAACAAATGCACCATTCTTTTCACTTCATGGTGCTTGAGGCGATTGTTGAACCCCCTCATGTTCCAGGCAAGGAGTTTAACCATTAGATGGAGTGGTTTGGGATGCTACTCTAGCACCCTCCTTCTTACCACCCCTTGGAGGCTGTGTAATAGTTTTCATAAGATTGGAGAACCCAAGTTGCAGCTCTTGGCTTCTTAGCAGGAAAAGCTTCAGAGCTACTAGATGGTTTACTAATATAAACAGCAAGAGCAGAATACTTATTGTTCCAATCCAAAGCTGAAGATGATAACGGCTCAATACCTTGGAAGACTGAGTAGGGAAAGCATAAATACCACTACGAGCTTTACAACTTGAAGCAGTATTTATTTCCCTACCCGGTGCAGTGATGGGATTAGGAGCTGAAGTTTCATATGGCTTCACTGATTCAACAACTGCAACGTCATTAGAAGGGTTGCCAATCTCTGTAGTAGACCTTCCTGATGTTTATCATTCTTCCGATGATCTGGCCTACTAGGGTGTTATTCCATCTGGCAAGCCCCCGATCAATCACAGACTTGGGAGGTTTTACTACTTTTCGACCTTCAATCAGCTCTGGTTCGTGATACTTGAGGGCAGTATTTTCCTCAGAGCCACAAAACAACTGACTCCAGGACTTGGTGGAGTCCTTGAAAGTTGCCTGTTCCTGATTGTGGTCCAACGCAGTAGGAGGTGAAATCTGCCACCGACTCTGCAGCCTTCGTGAGCAGCTCCGTCATTCTCTGAAGATTGGTATGCGTGCCCAATTCAGAGTGCAGCACATCCATGATAACTTTCGCGATTGCCGACATCGATTCAATCAAAAGCCAGATTCCTCTCTAATCAATTTTTTGTATAATCCAACTGAATTCAATCAGCGATTATAACTCAAATCGATAAAAATCCAAGCAGGACAGGTTCGCCAGATTGGTGAAGAAAGGGTCCCGCTCTAGGTTTTCCGGAGAGGTTCTCTCTCTCTAAAGAGCCATAGAGAGAGAAACGATAGTTCATAATTCGCATCATCTCTTCATTAAAACAACATTAACAAAATATAACCATGTTTCAAGCACACAAAAAAAAAAACAAAATACAAACATGAGAATTGGCTTCACAACTTCAAACACAAATATCTTACAAGAAAGATAAGATTGAGCGGGGAATGCTGTTCTCTTAGTCACTTGATTATCGTAAACTTGGCTCCGGAAGTCCATAGTTACTTGCAGGGTGCATGCAAGGGTGACAAGGATCTGGGAAAGAAAACACTGAAGCTCAGTTCAACTATAAAGCATGGTTGCACGACAATATAACTCATGAAATCCGGCCATTTTTAACTAACATGTTACCTTGTTTTCTTCACCCACTCTCCCTTCAGATCATGCTTGAAGGTAGTAAGCATATCGTGTTGGACTTTCTCCAAGTAGATCAACTCAGGGAACATAGCTCGCAGGTCTTCCCAACTTGTCTTCAGCTCCTCTAAGTACTTGAGCCGTAGAATCTCAACTCTCCAGGCTCTGTTGCCCTGAACTTTATTAAGAGTGCAGAGCTTACCTCCTGCTATATATAATTTCTTAAGTTTCTTCATGTTTTCAGGCTTCAACCAGTCAGGAGCTTCCGCCTTAGGGTAACACTGGAGCTTCAATTTCTCTAATCTCGGAAAGATATTATCCTCAGGCTTGCGAGCTGCATCCTCAGGCTTGCGAGCTGCATCCTCAGGCTTTAGAGCTGCTCTGGTTCCATGCTTTGTGGGTTTCCAAAATGAACTAGATTTCGTGAACTGTTTCTTTCCCAGATCTGATGGCTGATCTTGTCTCGCAGCATCCCTTAAATTAACTCTCTTTGTCATTTGCTCTGGTTTCACCGCGCTGCCCTTTTTCTCCATTGTATTTCCTGCATCAACTGCATTTGTAGAGACCTCTGTATTCCCGGGCACCAACAAAATTCAATTAAGCGGGAACATGTTAAATTTATTCGAAATCCAAACAATTTTTTTAAAAGAAAAGCCCATTTAACATTCCATGGAAAACGTGAAGGAATAGTCAAAGATCAACTTACCTTCTCTGGCAGGCTCAGCTTCCTGAACTATTTCTCCAGCACCACCAGTCCCTTCTAGAACCCTTGGTTCTGTCTCTTTTTCTGCAACATTCCCAGCGTCATCTCGATTTCTGACCCCCCTTAATTCTGATTCTGCTGCACTGCTTGTTCCCTCTTGATTATCCTTCATATCTGGCGGATTATTGTCATCACTTATCTTTCTTGGTTCTGCTGAAGGAGCTTCCCCAGTGTTCGACAGACTATTAGATTTCCTGGGCTGCTTTCTTAATATTTCCCATGAAACTGTCAACTTTTCAAGCAGTGAAAACTTTTGGAAGGTATCAAGGTCATCATTTGTGGGGAAATCGCTCCTGTTAGAACTGATACCCAGCTTAATCAGTTTCTTTAAACCTGACAGGTCCTTGAAGTTGCAAGAAGGTGATCCGTATGTGGTGTCGATGATCAAGAACCCCTTGAGCACCCGGAGCTCGGTGAGAGAGGCCAATCCCTTGGGCATTCTTTCCAGCAAATAACATTCCGAGATATCCAAATAAATCAGTCTCTTGAGCAAACCTATCCCCTCAGGTAGTTCTTCCAGGTTGTGGCAGGCATTCAAGTCCAGAATCATTAAGGAGCTGAGTTTGCACAGAGCATCAGGAATCTCAAAAACTCTTGAAACGCCCCGGAGACTGAAGAACCTCAAATCCTTCAAGCTCTTCGGAGCTTTCAAGAAATCGGTGCTCTCTACTTCAATGTGGCAGTCGCCGCTGCCCTGCCACTCTCCCAGACTAAGAACTCTGATATCCTTCGCCTTAGAGAAGAGCCCCTCTTTAAAATGGAGATATTGCTCGCTAACATTAAACACTGTCAGAAGTTTTTGGAGACCTTCAGTTCGATAATTGTCATTGGGAAGATTCAGTGAAGACCATCCACCTCCAGTCTTTGTCAAACACCACTTCGCTGATGTCCCGGGCTTAAAAGCAAAGAATTTCCTTTTCACTGCATGCATAACCAACGCAAAGTGAATCCAACTTTGTGGTATCTTGAACCCAACTAGCCTGCGCTGCTTGCTCACTGCTTGAATCAGACACCTAGACACTAGATCTTCAAGTACTCGGTCCGCTTTATTCTCTGCTTCGACAGCTAGAAGTTGGTATAGTTCTTCTGCAATCCACCAATTCTTCAGGACTCTCTTGTTGATGATTATGCCATGCGGAAAGGCCGCGAAATATAGGAGGAGCCGCTTTGCTCGTTCATCTAGTTGCCCAATCAGTTCTGTGAGCATAGAGCTGTAACGATCATCTGCCCCAAAGGTTGGCCAGAACATGTAGCTGTACAGATCACCAAAATTTTGCCCTAATAACTCATTGTGGACATGAGCCCCACTGTCAGCTTCCACTCTTTTATAGGCACTGGAAGGTGTAGTGGTCACTCCAGACACCCGAGGAAGCAAGACTTTGAAATCGGCCATGCTTCTGGCGAGCGAGTGAATCTTGTTTTGAACTTCGCCCGCAGAGACAGGCCCGCTCTCAGGAGCTCTTTGGACGTGCTCAATGACATCATGGACGCAGTTCTCTAGCCGAGACAGCCTTTCCCCGACATGACTCCCAAAAGAATCGAGTTTCTCAAAGGCAGATTTGATGTATTCCAGCTCTCTGCACAACAACTCGAATTCATTGCCCCTTTGATGTTCACTGTCACCCACATGAGAATGTACGATCCCAGAGAGTTGCCGATGCAGATTTGAAAGTTTATCTAAGATGGGTTGTATGAAGATGGTGCGATCGGCGTGATAGCGGTTCTTGGATGACGAAGAAGGCGAAGACATTGCTGAAATAGGGGGCTGTCACGAGTGAAGCTCTCGTTAGTTTAGAATCATCCTCCAAAGTCCAAATGGACGCAGCACTCACACAGAAGGCAACAGAAGAAGGACCAGTGACAAGGAGATCATCGTACGTACCACGAGGATGGATGAATAAGAGGTGAAAGAGCGCTGAGGAGGCTGAATCTCCAGGGGAAAACTCGACAAGAGGCTGCCTCTCACTAACTCTCATGTTAATTGCCGGATGGCTATGAGCTTTCCTGGAAAGAAGCCATTGCCATCGCGTGGAACATGGTCAAAGAATACAGTCCCTTAGCTACAGTGAGAAAGTAAAAGAAGATGTAATGGGCAATTGCAGGACACGTCTGTGGGGGCAAACCTTGGAAATCAATCAACCACATTTAAAGATGTCCCTTTTTTTAAGTAAGTAGAAATTATTGTATGAACTGATCTTTCATAGATCAAGTGAATGAGTGAGTATTTTGTATATCGACAGAATTGTGCTTTGTCTTATATGTCAAAGTTCTGTGGACTGAAACTATTGATATGAGAGAAAGGGGACTTAATACAATTGATACGGCTCTCACCTAATAACGTAGAGGTTTTGGGTTCGATCTCACCAGTAGGATTTCCCGTATCCCTTTTATCCCCTTCATTTTACTCTTTCTAGGCTTACGTGTCTTCTATGTACATTGAAAAACAATATTGATAGTGAGGCAGACTGAATTTACTCTTAACAATTTCTCCAGTGGATGGAGGAAAAAAATGGATGGAGGAAAAAAAAAAGAAAAGAGGATAGGAAAAGGAAAAGAAGAGAAGAAAATGATAAGCCTTCCCGTTTGACTTGTAGTTGTCGCCAATGGATCAGCACAAAGTCTCAAAATGCCATACTTCCATCTTTTCCTTTGGCTAAATTACGTAAAAGAAAAAGTGTCAGATTTGCATTTTTTTTAAATAATTATTTCAATTTAGTAATAAAAAAGTATAATATTTCAAATTAATTTGAAAACTATGTACTTTTTCATGTAATATATCCCTTGACCTTTTTTTGTTTTGGGTTAAGGATTAAGGGATTTTTATCTTATGATAGCAGAAATAGTTGGTGCATTGGCTGTTGATTTTGAAAAGTTGGAATTTGTGAGTTTAATCGGTTGGCTTTATATTTAATGGCGACCAACTTCTGCCTCTCGAAATCTTCAGTCATTGGTGTGGTTTCACATTAAAATTTTCAGTACAGTGTTGAATTTATCGATTCAACATAAAGTGCACAAAATAAGTGTAAACGACATTTTTCAATTTTAAAGATATATGTGCATGAATTGAATTTTGTATAGATGAATATAGCCCATTGGACCATAGGATTAGAACCCATGGACCTAAAGCCCATGACCCACAAGCCAAGCCCATATCTTTTCTTTAAAGAAGTTAACGGCCCAAAAAAAAAAAAAAAAAAACACAAATAGATAAACACACAGAGAATAGAAACAGAAACAGAGGAAAGAACAGAGAGCTTCGACAGAAAACAGAGCAACGGGAAAAAGAAAAGGGGAGAGTTAGGGTTATATGGGATAGATCAACCAAGCTTATAGGATCCAAATTCAAGGTAATTAGTAACTTATCCTTAGAAGTTTACTTCCTTATATCATATTTTTCTTATCGAATTTCATTCTCTTTACTTAGATATACGAATTAAGACTCCAATTGAGAGTAGAGGAATTTTTCAAGTTTTCTATGATATAAAACACAATTCTTGGACTCAAATAAAGTTGAGTAAACTTAGTAGAGATAGAGTTATTGAGTATTTATTATTGTCTTGGATATTTCATTGAAATGAGCTAATTTAGAGATTTACGATATATGGCTTGAGGATGTAAGAGTTGAGTTTTGATGAGTGGAGTCAAGTTTTATAATTTTTCATATATAAATTTGAGTTGGTTATTCAAATTGATTTGAGCTAAATGTTGTAGGTTCATTTTATTTATTCCCATGATTATTAGTGATAGAATTAAGGTGGGTATAAGTGTCTTCTTGTTAATTTTGGCTATAGCTAATTGATATGATTTTATTGATTGAATTAATTAATTGGAAGATGATGAGGTCCAATACAAATATTATTTTTATCCATAGTTATATTGTAATAGGAAGTAGTTAAGAAGGTAAGATGAATTATTTTTCCTTGATATACGGAAGATTTCATTTTTCCTTCTTCTACAATGATAGGCACCGAGGAGGTTGCACCTCTACACCCGGAACGAACGATTCCATAGGCGGACCCTTGGGAGTTGTGAGTATTTTATTCCATTATAACATGGAGTTCTATATATATATATATATATATATCGAATATAAAACATGATCGTTATGTTAATGTAATGGTTATGCGGTTACGAAAATATGAGGCGTATATATATATGTATATGATATTAATGAGTAAGAATTATGAGATTTATGGATTGAAAAGTGATGAAATATAGTTATTGAGATAAGTTATGATTGATTGGTTGATGTAGCCATGGGTGTTAGACCGCTGATCCGGCGGGATATAAAACGGACGACCGACCGCTGATCCGGCGGGTTA
>JAOYND010000031.1:1657853-1669565 GCA_025802135.1 Lagerstroemia fauriei | reverse complement strand
ATAATTATATAATATAACAATATATATATGCGGGGCGGGACGGGGCGGGACGGGTCGACAGCCTGACCCAGACCCGCCCCGCCCCGTGCACGGGGCGGGTCCGACCCGCCCCAAATAGGAGTGGGGCAGGCCGGGCCGCACGGGCCCGGGTCAAATTGTCATCCCAAGGACACAGGATGGAGCCATTACTACGGAAGATCCCTGTCTCTGTCTGCCTCTGCTTCCACGTCGTCTTTCACGTTCGACTTTCATTAAACAATTCACAGATCCAGTGTCGTATATATAGCGATGTGTCTGAGAATGGACGACTCACATGTCTTGGCTTAATTAATACCTTCTTTCTTAATCTATTAGCTACAAAATCTGGATTATACATCAAACATAAATACTTGTATAATGTATAATACAGCTTCCATGATTATGAGATTAAAGGTGGGATGATGGCGACGGTGAGTCCGGATCAGCCGTCGGTGCAACTTAGAATGTTAATTAAAGTACACTTTCTACTTTAACACAAATATGTTAAATTAAACTGGGAGATGCAAGTAGCTAGCTAGCTCGACCCACAAGAAGGAAGAGAAAGGACAAGAGTAGCTTCTTTAGTTATGGGCATTGAGGGAAAGAAAGCAACGAGACTATGCAGCAAAAAACATGGGATGAAGTGGAGACATGTCTCATTGTCTTTGGATAAAACAATGTCTTAAAAATTAATAATACTAAAAAAACTAACAACATTAATTAAGATCTCAAATTCGAATTAATATTCCAGAAACAGTGATGGGGCGTTTGGTTCGTAGGAATAGAATAGAGAGGGAATAAAATAGATAGAGATAAGGAATAATATGAGAAATAACATAGAATGAAAAATAAATATGTATTATTTGGTTAGAGGGAATAAAGTGATAATGAATATGATATTTAAAGATAAAAAGATAAAATTACTCTTAAATATATTTTTTATTAATATTATTTTAATTTATTTTTATGCAAACTAAAATTTTAAAATTTGTAAAAAAAAGAAGAAGATGTGAACCGTCTTCCCCAACGCTTCCCCACCACAAAACACACCGTCGTGAACAGTGTCGAGCCCCACCGTCTTCCCCAACGCTCGAGCCCCCGCCGTCGAGCCCTGCCGTCGAGTCTCCATTGTCAAACCAGTAGAGAGAGAGCCTCGCCGACGATCCTTGTCGGACGAGAGGCACGGCTGTGCCCGGAGGACACCTCATCGTCGATCCCTCACTGTTGAGCCCTCGTAGTCAAGCCCCGGTCGAGTCCCAGTTGGGGCCCCCACCACATCCGAGCCCCGATCGAGCCTCGCCGTCGAAGAACCAGTAGAGAGAGAGAGAGAGAGGTGAATGAGATGGGTCGTCGCCGGTTGTGCTGACTGCCAGGATGTGCTCGCCGCCGGGGCTGTGCTGGCATCGGGCTGGGCTGGGAAGCGGAATGGCATGGCTGTAAATAATTAAAAAAAGAATGACATTCTTAACATTTCACGTGCTATTTCTGGTGGGAATATCTATTCCCCATGGTTGGAAGAGGTTATATTTTCCTTGCCTATTTCTTATCCGAAAAATTCAAACTTATTTGGTTCACTGGAATAGGATGAAGAATAGAATTCTATTCTCCATCCTATTCCACCCAGTCAAACATGTCATGAGGCTTTAATAATTGCACCTTCAAGAAGTGAAGGTGTAGATTAGTCTCGAGGTGCGCATCGGCTGACTCAGAGATATTGCGTGATGCAAATAAAAAAAAAAGTTGTACCTTCAGGAAGTGAAATATCAGAAAGAAGAGCATGTGCCATTTGCATGCAAAAAAGGTAAAATGGTTATGATTTGAACTTGATATTCCAAAACGATTCAAGCCGGATATTTGATTCCGATTTAGTTTGAAATGATTTCTTGAACCAAATCGAACCATGAATAACACTATTATTATTTTACAAGCTGATGCTTCTCGCAGCCCTTAGAGAATGAGTCCTCACAGCATCTCTTAACCGTGGATCTGAAAAAGAAAAATGCTGAGAATTTAAATGAAAAATCAATGGAAAGCTGTCCCATTTTATTGTTGCCGTTTGCACATTTAACTGCTGCAAGTATTGGCTGTCTGTCGCCAGACCACCACCTCGTGCATCGACAACTCCAGTAAAATATACTATAATATCGATTTCTACACAGCTGTGCCACGATCTTCGTGAATCAGTAACTCTTACTAAAATAGTACTGTAATTCCAATTTTTCTATACAGCTGTTAATGGGCGACGACACTGATTTGTTTTTTTAAATACACATTGAGAGAAGTCTTGGAGGACTCCGACTAATCTAATTCGAATCGAATCGACCCACTAAAGCTTAAAGCTCTCCCAGCACAAGTATTCTCTATTTAAAATAACTCAAACTCAAAATATTTATTTAATTGATCGTTTGAATCAACTTGTGGTTTATTGGCATCAAGTTAATTAATGCAACGGTACATGCACGTGAAAATACAGGCGGCTGTTTTCTAGAGGCCACCTTATCAAACTTCAAAGAGCATTATTGGATATTGTATCTCGGGTTGAGAATGATGTTACTGTACTGAACCCGACTTTCAAGATGTCATTGTATTTGCAAGCTCGTGTTACGATACCCCGTACCAAATCTGACAGAATTTTTTTAATCGTTCACACATTCCACGCAATCCGAGAAAGAGAAATGGCACTCATCATCACGAAATAACAGCGGAGATTGCTTTCACATATCCATCTACCATGATTTCCAGGGAATTTCCAAGCTCCCGGCCCAGCAGTTTCCGGGAAATGGACTGCACCAACAAAACCTTACTATGGTCAAGATCTGAAAACTCGAGTTTTACTTTATTAACACTTTCCTCTCTGTTTCCTCGGTCTTTCTTTCTTATATATAATAATTCTTTCCTATTGATAATGAACGTACTGTTCCACGCACCAAAGGTCTTCTCTGCTGCTTCTCTTGAGATTTGAGAGGCACAGGCACCTGAGCACACATCTCCGCGTGCGACTCTTTCAGACCCCCAAGTGTAACAGACAGATGGCTCTGAAGAGGAAGAGATCATCATCACCATCGTCGTCGTCATCGTCACCAGGAACAACCTACCAGGTCTTCCTAAGTTTCAGAGGACCTGACACTCGCCAGGGATTCACAGATGTACTTTACCATTCTCTCACAGATGCTGGGATCCACGTCTTCAGAGATGAAGAAGAGATTCGGAAGGGAGAGGATATCGGAGATGAGATCCTAGGGGCGATTCGTGAGTCCAGGATCTTCGTTCCCATCTTCTCAAGGGGGTATGCCTGCAGTAAGTGGTGCCTGATCGAACTCTCCAAGATGTTCGAGTCCAAGGAGTCTTCGCCAGGGAGTAACAAGAAGATCCTGCCCATCTTCTACGATGTGGGTGTCAACGACGTGAAGCTGAAGACGGAGCTGTATGCTGAAGCTCTGCAGAAACACAAGAAGGATTTCGGTGAGGACAGAGTGAAGCCGTGGGAGGAGGCTCTTAAAGAAGTTGGAAAGATTAAGGGATGGGAACTGAAGGATATGGGGTAAGAGTATTACTCTTTTAACTAGGTTTCTATCTTCACTCTGACTCTTCTTCTTGCTCCGGCACCCTTTAGGTTTTCAGTTTCTACCAATATCATCTGCTCACACAGTAGTATTCTTCCGACCCGCTGGAGGAAAGAACCTACATATGCTTTATATCTTTCAACCATTCTAGACAGACATTTTCTACTCCTCTGATCTCTCTCTCTCTCTCTCTAACATTTAGTTTATTTATATTGATAAACTTTCACTAAATAAATAAAAGATTCAGTGTCTTACCTGCATATGTTTATCTTTGGAAGCCATGCAGAATTTGCCAAATTGTTCGCTAGAAATGTTTTCACCAAACTGAAGGCGAAACATAAATATGTGACTGACTGTTTAGTTCAAAGGGACGATCAAGTGGAAGCTCTCATGAATATGTTAGACACTGAAGCGTCCGATGTTCGGTTTGTTGGCATCCATGGGATGGGCGGCATCGGCAAGACTACCTTGGCAAAGATGGTCTTCAACAAGCTCTGTGATGGTTATGAACACTGTAGCTTCCTTCCCAATGTTCGAGAATCAACCCAGCAGCATAAGGGAATTGAACATTTGCAAAAAAAACTATCGGGCGATCTTGGTTCTACATCTCAAGATATCGTGCATGTGGATGATGGAATCATGGAGTTGTCTCAAAGCCATCGGCTAAAGAAAGTTCTTATTGTTCTTGATGATGTAGATCACAGGAGGCAAATTCGGAATCTAGCAAGGGATGCTAGTTGGTTCGGAAAGGGAAGCAGAATTATTATCACTACTCGGAATCAGGAGGTTCTAGGAGGAGGAGTTCAGACTTTCGAATTGATGGAAATGAGCGTTGAAGAAGCTCTTCAGGTTTTCAGCAAGCATGCCTTTGATAGGGACTCTCCTCCGAATAATTACCTTAATCTCTCAAAGGAGGCTGTTGAAAGTACTGGGCGACTTCCTCTAGCTCTGGAGGTCATAGGTTCGCAACTTCGGGAAACACCTCATAAAAAATGGGCAAAGACAATCGAGAGGCTGAAGAAGATACCTCACAAAGATGTGCAAGAAATGCTTATGATAAGCTATGAATCTTTGAGCCATGGAGCCCAACAGATTTTTCTTGATATTGCTTGCTTCTTCATTGATCATGAAAGAACAATTCCAATGTACATGTGGGAAGCTTGTGAATTTGATGCAAAGATGGGACTGAAAGAGCTCATTCACAAGTCTCTCGTGAAAATAGATGGGAATCAGACTGCATGTGGGACTACAACAATAAAAGTGAAGAAGTTTTGGATGCACGATCAATTAAGGGATCTTGGAAGGAATCTCGCAAAAGGCAGTAGGATATGGGTATCTGAAGATGCTTCAAAAGTGCTAGAGGAAGAGGAGGTAAGGAGACACTGGACAAATGAGAGTTCTGATTTTTTTTTTTAAATAATATACAAGTTTCACTTGCACAGTTTTGAAACCCATTATACATGGTTCTTTTGACTTTCAGCCAGACCCTTCTCTTTCATAGTATTGTCGCTAGGAGAGTGACGGGGCAATAACATCTTTAAAATGCCCAAAATTGCCATTCACTTTAAAATCATTCATATTTGTTCTCTTTTCATGTCTTTCTTACTCTTAACAGGGCAAAGTAAATGTTGAGATGCTTCGCCTTTACAAGGTTGAAGACGCAACTCCTCGCCCTTGCAAGGATGAAGACACAACAGAGAAATTCTATTATTCTGGCTGGGCAGAGGGACACACTGTCACAGCAGAAAAATTTTCAGGACTCAGAAATTTGAGGTATCTTCAATGTGAAACAAACTTTTCCTGCGACTTGAAGGGTCTTCTCCCTAATCTCAGGTGGTTTTCTTGGATAACACATGAGTATCTATCGGGGACTGGCTTATCTTTTAAGAAGCTTGTCATTCTTGACCTCTCATATAGCTACATAACCGAAGATTGGACTGGATGGAGCCAAATTGGGGTAAAGTAACTTGCACAACACTCAGTACAACCAGCCTTTTTCTTTCCAACTACACTGACCTCTTGCCTCTCTATGCTTATTGTATTTATTTGTTTTGTAGGAGGGAAACAACTTGAAAGTTCTAGATCTTAGAGGTTGCAGTGGGTTGAGAAAAACGCCCGACTTGTCTAAGTATTCGAGTTTAGAGAGGTTGATTCTTGAAGATTGCAATAACCTGGTTGAAATAGATCCTTCGATCGGCAAGTTGAAAGGCCTAAAATTCTTGAATGTCAAAGGATGCACATATCTCAAAGGACTTCCCGAAGAAATATGTTCTCTACACTGTCTAGAAGTTATCTTGGGAGATGGATTTAAACCTTTTCATGAAGCTAGTAACCTTTATTTTGGATCTGACGGTCCACATCTTTTGAAAGAGGACTATCCTAAATTTAAATTTTTCTTGCCAGAATCAATTGGTAATGTCAGATCTTTGTCTACAATTGTGTTAGATGGCTTCGAAATCACCAGACTTCCAGAGTCTATTGGTAGGCTTTCAGGACTTCGCTGCCTATCGCTATGCCAGTGTTTGAGTTTGGATAGACTCCCAGACTCGCTTGCTGATATGGAATCATTAGTCGAGTTGCATCTTTCATTTTCAAGCATTGTTGAATTACCTCAAAGAGTCGGACGTCTAGAGAAACTTCAGATCCTAGAATTAAAAGATTGTAAGTACATGGAAAAGCTTCCAGATTCAATAGGGGATATGAAATCGTTGGTTAAGTTGGATCTAACATATTCAAGAATCATTGAATTACCTGAAACTTTTGGTAATCTAGAGGAGCTGAGGGCAATAAACTTGTCTGCTTCTAAGATTCATAAGTTACCGACTTCTATTGGAAAGCTGAAGAGGCTTGAAGAGTTGATTGTCAACTCATGTACCTCAATTACAGAAATTCCATCAACAATCAAGGGGTGCAGCAACTTGAGGGTCTTGGATTTACATTACTGTAAAAGCTTGGGGAAACTTCCAGATTCAGTAGGGTACTTAACATCATTGGCTGAGTTGCATCTATCACACACAGGAATAACTGAACTACCCATTACGATTGGGAATCTAAAGGAGCTAAAGGAGATTAGTGTGAGTGATGGTATGATTAGAGAGTTGCCAGATTCCATCGGGATGCTGAAGAAACTTGAAGTGTTGAATGCCACCAGCTGCGTTTTTTTAAGAGAAATTCCATCAGAAATTGATGGGTGTGCCAGCTTGAGGGATTTGGAATTATCTCACTGCTGGAACTTGAAGAAGCTTCCTGATTCATTAGGGGATTTAGGAATGCTTCGCAAGTTGGATCTAGTCTATTCAGGGATCACCGAACTACCTCAAACTATTGGGAATCTAAAGGAGTTGAGGATGCTATCAGTGGATGATACTAGGATTCGAAGGTTGCCGACTACCATCGGAATGCTGAAGAGCCTTCAAAGGTTAAGTTTAAGTGGCTGTGCCTTACTTGAAGAAATTCCATCGACAATGGAGGGGTGCACCCAGTTGAAGGTATTGGATTTAAGACGTTGCAATAACATAAATGACCTTCCAATTTCAGAATGTTTTTTGAGATCGTTGTCCCAGTTACATCTTCCAGACAACCTTAATAGGCATTACGAAAACGGAGAGGATACCTTTTTGGGAGAGATTTGTATATAAGTTCGACCCATCATGTCATCCGTGAACTCAACCAATATATGTTCTAATCATGAAAAGTTCAGTTGCTTTCCATCAGCTAAAGAAAGCTCAGTTTGGACTGGGGTGCGCAAATCTACAACCTGGGTCCGTCGGTAGGCTCCCATCCCTTCCCCACCCCGGCTCACTTCTTTATATCTTGTTTTCAATCATCCATGAAAATTGAAGCTACCATTTTATTTAATTTCTCTATAAATATTAGCTAGTAAGACAATTAACATTATACATCTATTCATTAAGGTGAGACATGTTGCTCTCTCACTTGCATGATCTGTTCAACCGACAAGGTCATGGCGGCTGGCATTCGTGTCCTCCTCCTGCCTCGCCTTCCCCGCAGCTCTTCTTTTAGACGATGCCTCCGCGGTTTGAAGCCTGATTTATTTGAGTGCTAAGAGAGAATTTCCAGGGAGAAGTGGGCCCAACTTCCATTCAGATTTTCCCTGAAATGTGAACTTTTTAGCTCTGTTAAAACAGCTTCTCCCAACGACTCAGAACAGATTGGTAACTGCTCATTACAACCTTGCAGAGCAGCCTTTTTAACAGTTGGACAAGTACATGCATATGAGACCTAAATCTTTAGAAGTCGTAACATTTCAGTCCTATTACTTATCAAAATCACCCGATCTGTGATTATGAGCCCAGCAGATCAAGTGATCATGGCGTGCAGCATGCTCGAAACTTCTCTCATGGGTAACCTGTGCTTGATTCCGCTGCTCCTTATCTCTTTCAGGTGATTCAACTCGTTATTGATTTATTCTGTGTCTTGAATAAGTTGATTGTTCTGTTCTGGTCTCTGCTTCTGTGTAGTCTTAGTTCTCGGTAGATCAGTTTAAGTTCATGTGTGGTGTTATAATACTTCAGGTGAGTTTGTGAGGGTTCTTGCTTCTTTGCTTCTTGGAATTTAGGAAGCCAGTAGTGCAGAACTCAACAAGGAAAATGGCAAAACGCTACTGAGCTGTGTAATGAGCTTTTAATGGTCAAAAGTTCTGTGGTTGTCATGAGAAGGAATGAACTTTTGGTCATGGGAACCTTCAAGCATACAAGCTATCAGCTTCAACTATCTTGTCATGTCATTACCACTAATTACCTGCAGCCTTCGTTATTTGCTAAGAGGCTTTAACAGGACATGGTTTTTCCCCCTTTTCTGTTCATTTTATGGCTACATGAACATGCTGGATATTGTTTCGTGTTCGTGAATTGCCTGTGCAGATACTGTCCATCAAAATTATTGTTTATTATTTTTGAATGATGAGAAGACAATTTTAATTCCTTGATCACTTTTACTTAGCGGTACTGGTTTCCCATAGTTATAACATATCTCTGGACTTACTTGACCCCCGAATGACTTATACAATACCGTATATCGAAAATATACACTATACGAGTTCCTCCTCACTTGCACATGTTTATCTTTGCAGCAACAGGGAGTTCACCAAGTTTTTCGTTGGAGAGATTTCCGTGAAGCTGAAGGTGAAACATAAATTTGTGACTAAGTATTTAGTCCAGAGGGATGATCAAGTGGAAGCTCTCTTGAAGTTGTTGAACATTGAAGCATCCGGTGTTCAGTTTGTTGGGATCCATGGGATGGTCAGCACGAGCATGACAGCCCCGGCCTAGATCGCCTGTGATAAGCTCTATGATCTCTGTGGACACCATTGTAGCTTCCTAGCTTATGTTCGAGAATCAAGGTGATAGCATAAGGGTACTGAACATTTGCAGAAACAAGAATTGGAAAATCTTGGCCGCACATAGAGATACCTCTCAAGAACGAGGATTTCCTTGAGTCAAATATCTCTCTCAAGATATAGGAAATAAATTTTAAATATGTTCTTTAATTTTATGTGATTTTCTCGTATGACTATCAATAGGGGAATCGGGTCCTAGGGTTGGTATGAGGTGATGAGAGGTGCATATTGACTGTGTGCATATTTTATTCAGGTTTTTACTACTCCACATCTACTCTGCTTTTGGTGAAAATCCCAGTTGAGCCTCCTTAACCCATGGAGTATAGACCTAGTTGTCCGGAGTCACATATACTGAGCATGTCATCTTTCTTCTCCTTTTGCTTACATTAGTATGTGCATTGTTTCGAGACTGGATCGTCGGTTTTCCAACAGACATGTTATGGAAATCCATCATGATTGTTTCACGGAATGCATATCAGCTGCATAAATCCATCATGATTATTTCACCAGACACTGTTTATCCTTTTGTGGCTTCCAAAGACAAATCTTCAAGAAAATGTGCACTTGAGCTAAGGAACTTAGTAAACCAGGAAAAAAAAACTATATGTTTCTGGAGAAATATGCCCAAGGAAAATGGCATTGGAGTTGGAGCTCAGTCGGAGATCTTTTAGACTAAATTGTTATGAATCCACGTAGTCCAAAGCACGAGAAAGTCTTTAAATAACAGTGTCACCACGTGACTATACTTACATGATGATATAAATCAATAAAATTCAATTGTTTCTGGCATTATCCTTTTGTTTTTAGGGTTCTATTAAAAAAATTAATCTTTTTCTTATGTCTGAACCACTCGTATCCAGAAGTTCAATGAGTTCTAACTAATGACCTGTGATTGTTCAATCTATGGATAGTTTAATAATGACCTATCATTTCTCTTTTAGGTCCTTGTGGTACAGGAGAAGGCTGGAAGATTTAAAGGTATGGAACTGTGGAAAATCCCAACTGGAACTGTACAGGAGGTGAGTAGTTCTAAATGCAGCCTAGATCAAATATCAATAAGGTTCAGGATCATCTTCTAATTATGAACAAAATTCTTCTTGAAGGGTGAGGATATTAGTGAAGCTGCTATAAGGGAAGTTGAGGAAGAGACTGGAGTGAGTATAAATTCTCCATTATGGTGAAAAATAGAAAGTCTAGATAGAGAGTAAACCATCAAATCCGTCATCAAATTTGTAGTGAGCCATCGGTCTAGTCCTCAAAGTATCAAAACTATCAATTTGGTCATCACTGTTTAATTCTGTTAGTCAATTTGGTCCATGCGTTATAACGCCGCCTACGGATGCTGACGTGGATGGTGGTTGCCGCTTTTCAGGGCCCACATGCCACGTGGCAATCAATAAGTGGATAAAATTATATTTTATTTTTTAACTTCAACCATTCAAAACTCGCCACGTGACGTGTGGGACGTGCTGACGTGGTCGTCACCGTCCACGTCAGCATCTGCAAATGAGGTTATAATGCACGGACCAAATTGATTAACAAAAGTGAACAGTGAGGACCAAATTGATAGTTTTCAAACTTTGAGGACCAAACTGATGGTTTGTTGAAATTTTGAGGACTAATTTGATGGTTTACTCCTAGACAAACTATGAGATTCTTTTGCAGGATAATGCAGATGGAAAAATATTACTCCTTTTTTCTTCTCCTTTTCAGATAAAGACTGAATTTATGGAGATCCTGGCATTCAGGTAAAGAAATTTCATCTTACTCTCTACAAAAACGATTGTAGATGTAGAAACTTCAGGCTTTTTTTTCTGTTAGAAAGTTGGCCCACGATGAGAAAGAGATGAGAAAGACGGGAGTAAAGGGACACATGAGTACTGATGATGAGAATCGAATTTAAGATCTCTTAATCTCAAGTTGAGGCGCTGTAATTGCACTAAGCCTCATTTCTCAAAATCGGTATTTGGGGATAACACAATCACTTGTTTGCATAAATTATTAGGAGGGATTTGGAGGAATTCATAATCCCTCCGAATCCCTCCAAATAATTTACGCAAACAAGTGATTGTGTTATCCCCAAATACTGATTTTGAGAAATGAGGCTTAGTGCAATTATTAGAGTATAATTATATATTGAAGACATTCTGCATTAAATAGGTCAATCCGGTTTAGACACGACCGTTTAGACAAAAACCCGTTTAAACACGAAAAATAAATGTGTTATGTCCAGGTCATCGGGATTCCTAATCAGAATATGTTTAGACATGATACATTTAAACATGACACGACACAGTTTACTAGACCTACACACAAGTACCCCTATCCCTCGCATTAACGAGATCGGTATTTGTACTTGTTATACAATTTGTCAAATAAATTTGTGGTTAAATCAGAAAATACGATCATTACGTAATTGGAGTGATTGGATCATTCCCATCATTGCCTACTTTTACTGATAAAAAAATAGAGAGCAACGCCCAGGAAATCATGCATCGAGGGATAAAGGGGTATCGTAAGTAGGAGTATGAATAAAAAATCAAAAAAATGAAAAATCAAATCCAACTCGAACCGAAAAAATCGAATTTGTAATGTCCGAGACAAATTTAGGATTATTTTTAAGGTGAAAAGAGTTGGATCGAAAAATATGGGCTCTGATCCGAGAAACCTGACAAGGCTCGAGATCGCCAGAGACTGTGTAAAAATATAATATTATATCTAATATTTCTTATTGTTAGATTTTTACAGTATAAATAATATTATATCTAATAT
>JAOYND010000031.1:1500028-1516856 GCA_025802135.1 Lagerstroemia fauriei | reverse complement strand
TAAAATATTATATGAAATAATAATAATCATGAAGATTCTTTAAGTGCGATTATTTTATAACTATTAGTATTACACATATGAAAAATATCGAAATAATATGTATTACAGAGGAAAAATAATAAATGATAAATATGTTTCAATAGAGTTTCTGGAACTTGTGATATCTTACAGGTTCCGAATAATAGAGTACTGATCCCAAATTTAGGAAATGGTTTTATGTAGGATAGGATCCGCGTATCGTGAAAAAATACAAGGTACCCAAACCGGACTAGCTATAGCAAATTACATGTGAGTTGTTAATCTAATCCCTTGTCCCGAGGATAAAACGACTTACCACAGCAGATCACGATGAGAGCGAGAACGAATATTAGGAATTTGTTCCACATTTCCTTCGCCGAAGAAGACTGCTGCCTTTCGATAATCGATTAATCTCTCTCGTGCTCCAATCTCTGAAATTCAACGAAATCTATTATCCTTCTTATACAGTACATGAACCTCAACATCAATTAATTACTCCCCCAAAAAAGCCAGATTCATTAGGCTCCACATTTATGATCACATATTTTCATTCCATTAATTCCACAAAAAATCTACACATGGCAAGGCATATCCCTGCAAAGTAAAAAAAAAAAAATTTGGAGTTCATTCTATGCACAGATTTCGTTGCTTAATGATATTGATAAAAATGAATGAAATATTAATTATAATTAATGTCTCAAATATTTGATCTTTGACTATGCAAATATAAAAATTAAAAAATAAATCAAGAGAAAGATTTTGACTTATTTTGTATATAGTGAAAAAGTAGAAAGGAAAAATAAAAGAAAAATAATAATGGAATAAAAGAAAGAGAGTGAGAGTAGAGAAAGAGAAACAATTGTTAGTAATTTTACAGGGAAATTGCACCAATGGTATAAAAGGTTTTGGAGACGTTTGAAATTGGTATAAAAAGAAAATTTTATTCCTAATTAGTACAAAATATTTTAAAATTATTCTAATATGGTACATTCTGTAAAATTTGAACTAAGCCTCTAGTTTTTCCTCATGTGACAATTGACATGGACGTCACACGCATGCATATTTGCTGACGTAGCGAACCATTTAGTATTATTAAAAGAAAGAAAATATAGGGTTTAAAATAAACAAAGGTTGTAAAATTTTGAAAAATTAGAGAATCAATATGATTTAATACGTGAATATAATTTATCTTGAGCTCATTCTCCACGAATTAACAATCAGATGGACAATAACAATTAATTATTCAGTCTGCATGCAATTTCCATAAAGGAAAGTTCTAAATTTATCACATACACTAGCATTGTTTAAGATTTTATTAGATTTTTTTCATTTTTAATAAAATTTTAACTTTTTCTGCTTTTGGAGTTTTAAAATTTTTTACTTTTCAATTATATAAATATTTAAACATTGCATATGTTTTCTAAAATTTTTATATAATTTTCTATGTATTTTATAATTTTTATGAAGTTTTAAAAATTGAAGTAATTTTCCAAAATTCTGAAACTTTTTTTTACTTTTTTTCATATGTAATTTTTAGTTTTTATATTGTTTATTTAATTATATTAAATGGATCGACACGTCAATAAATATGCATGTAGCATCCATGTCAGCTATTACATAAGAACAACTAACAACATTAGTTTGAGCTTCAGAGAATATATTATATAAGAATAGTTTTAAAATATTTTGTGCCTGTTAGTAACAAATGTTTTGTACCAATTTGGAACCTTTCAAAACTTATTGTATCATTAGTGCAATTTCCCCGTAATTTTACCACCATACACTTATTTTTTGAATCTAATGACTACAAAAATTTTAATTTTGTGTGTCAAGAAGAAATTTAGGAAATTGAAAAAAATATCAAATAGGGGATGCGTTTCATTATATAATATAGATAGACAAAATGCTTACATATATTTTTATGATTTTTTAAGTAAATAATATTTAAAGTGATACTATTAATTATTATCTCTAAAATGTTATATTATCCAGCGTGTAGGCTATTGCAATTTAGTCACTTCGTTCAACCTATAAATAACAAGCAAGTTATTATATATTGATGCATCATTATATTATATTTTATATTTTCTATATTATTTTGGAAAATGACTCTTTTTTTGTCTATTTTGGTCCCACCCCGAAATCGAGAATTTCTACAAGCTATCTCGTGACGTCATGGTCAGTGATAAATATATAAAGAGAAGTCGAAAAATCATTTAAGGAATTAGTTTTAAGGTCGATCAGAAACTTATTATTCATCTAAAGGAGCATGACACTAACCACTTAAGTTTTTATTAGTTAGTCTCGAACTAAAGTTTGGATCCGGGTGTTATGTTATGTTCGAAAGAATTGCAAACCATCCGCCACGCACTAAATCGGCACCCTAGTATTTTGAAACTTGCCTTATTTTATTAAATCCAATTCTTACCCTATTCTAGGTATGGATCAATGGATCGATACTCAATTCAACGATCAAACTCACAACCCTATTGTGCCACTGTTCTATGAAAACCACATACACATGACAAACGTCAGCATCAACTTCAATCAATTCAATCAAAGACATTTTATTTAGTTAGGGGAACAACATAGAAACCGAATTATATCGTTCAGGAACTCGATAAAAATTTAAGAAAATATTGGGTCCTCTTTGAAAAGCTCAAAAATATTCCAAGGCTGATTTAAAAAACTCAAAAATTAGGACAGACTTTCAAAAACTAGAAGACTCATTCATAAAATTCACAAACTAAGGCATTAGTTTTGTAAAATTCATGGCCTAAGTATTTGATTAGCAAATTTCACATAACTAAGAGATTAACTTGTAAATTTTACAAATTGAGAGACGGGCTTGGAAAATTTATAATCCAAAGAACTTGTTTGCAAAAATTCAACGAAGTGACATTGGAATGATTTGTATCAAAATGAAAAATTTGTAAAAATCAAGTTTCAAAAACCCGACTCATGATTGCAATTTTCATAGCTTGATCTCCCATCATTCCCCAACTTATCAACAACAATTTGGAAGTTTGAGAATCACCGAATTTGGCCATCAGGAAATGGCTAATTGTTGGTAGTGAGTTCAAACATAAGTAATCAAGACGCAGTTAAATCAGGCAAGCCACGACATCCAATTAAAAATGAGCACGATGACCCTAGAGCTCGCTTAACTCAGTAATTTATCTCTTTAACTCTCTCAGAGCCCAATGGACTAATTTGGGTCCACAACCTCAGCTAATTCATCCCTAGTCTCGACTAAGTTCAATAAGCTCAAACTAGAGCTCACTCGGGTGTTCTAAATTCCGCTCACCCTAGGTTCATTAAACTCGGCTTAGGCTCCCTTAAACTCGTTTAAACTCCTAAACCCAACTATGTTTTTGGTGGGATTCACGCTCAATTGTTGATGTCGGAATTTTGAATGGGACTGCAGCGAAAAAACTAAGAAGTAAGAGGAGAAACACAAACACCAGATATACGTGGAAAACCCTCAACTCAGAGGGAAACAACCACAAACAAAACAGGAGATCCCACTAGATCAAATTAGAAAATTACAGTTTTCAGGGGTACCATCAATCCCAAGCCCGGACTCTCTCACTCGGGTCCAAGGCCCCTGGGTTTTAACGGCACCGAGGCACACCTTCACAACTCGTATAAGACCCTATTTAGAGATACAAGACCATATCCTATTTGATATCCTAGAAAATATTATCTACATATATTTTCTAAATCAAAAGATTACGAGATCCAAGTATCATATTCAAACGAGGAAACAATATCCACAAAATCTCCCAAATATCTACCAAGATTCTGTCCAGGATATTCGGTGCTTCTAACAACAATCTCGACCGTTGATCGTTGTTCGCACATATCTCGTATCTTGAATCTGATCTCCAACTCGTTTTTCAGGTCTTCCGGTCTTCGAGTTCCAGCTTATGTCAAGACATCCCAAGAAATCTTCACCTTGGCTCGCATAAGCCAAGCACAACTAGTTCTCTTTCTCAACTGTTTTGTATCAGCCCTTTACGGGGTTCCACCTCATGTTGTGCCCGCCGCTCAAATCCAAACCACCATTGGACTTATCCGAGGTGCCGGACTTCGTTAGCACTTCTGCAGGATTCCAACTGACCAGTTGACAAGTTGACTTAGACACGGCTTCAGCGTTCTCCAAGTTCACCACTCCTTGAAGCCCGATTCATCCAGGCAATTTTGACCGCTTCCTTTGCCTGTCCAGAGCATGCTTTCTCTCACATAGAAGTTGTTGCCTTCCTGCGGGTCTCCTTGACTTACCAACTTTTATCTCCACAAGCCGAGTTCCGGGAGTTTTCACCACTCAACCTTCTCTCCAAGGTGCCTCTACCTTTTCTCGGGTCCTGTCCTTAAACTATTTGACCAAAATAGGTTTATCAAAGGGCATGATTTATTCAAGAGGGATTTTAAGGTCTTACAAACGGTGCACAATGCCTTGCACACGTTCACCCTTCGTGCTCGAGATCTTCTGCCATTATCAAGATTGACCAGACGTCTCCTTCCAGCACTCCCTGAAGCTATGCAAAACCACCAAAGCCTTTGCCTTCACTTTCACCTTCATCTGCCGCTATCCGAAACCATCCAACTCCTCCACCTCGAACCTCGCCACCAACATCTTCGGGATTGGTTCTGATACCAGTTTATTGGGATTCACGCCCGATTCTTGATGTTAGAATTTTGAGTGAGACGCAGTGGAAATAACTGAGAAGTAAGAGAGAAACGTGAACACCAAATATACGTGGAAAAACCCTCGACTCAGAGGGAAACAACCACGGACAAAGCAGGAGATTCCACTAGGGAGATTACAGTCTTTAGGGATACTATTAATCCCAAACCTGGACTCTCTCACCCGGCCCCAAGGCCCCTGGGGTTTCACGGCATCGAGGCACACCTTCAAAACTCGTACAAGACCCTATTTATAGACACAAGAGCATATCCTATTTGATATCATATATTTTCTAAATCAAACAGGTTACGAGATCCATGATATCATATTCAAACAAAGAAACAATATCCACAAAATCTCCCAAATATCTACCAAGATTCTGTCCAGGATATTCCTTGCTTCCAACCACAATCTCAACCGTTGATTGTTGTTCGCACATATCTCGTATCTTGAATCTGATCTCCAGCTTGTTCTTCAAGTCTTTCGGTCTTCGAGTTCCGGCTTATGCTGAGATATCCCAATAGTTTCCATGCACGATTTGAACTTAACCCTCACATGGCTTGCCCCATATGGTCGACTCGAAATCCTCTTGGCTCCCAGACTTGACATTAACTCACTGCCTTGTCACCGCTTTTCTCAAACCCATGATATAATGATACCGTAAATATTGATGATCAGAATAACTGGCCTAGCCCTTTAGCTTCACTCCTCTTAGAATTTCAATTTTTGCTACGACAATGCATGTAGAAGGAGTGATGACTAAATAAATAAACAAGCAGTAGTGTGGTGGCAAACACCAGCAGGTAACACATACATTCAACTATAAGCAGCACAATGACACAATGGTAACGAACCAGTGACTCGACATTGGACTGACAAGGACTTATTGAAGTCAAACACGGTGAACCCATGACAGCACACATTCAAGAAAGAATAGAAAGCTACTTTCACATAAAAAGCAGCGAGATATAAGACAGAATAAAAGGCTGGAAATCTTATCGGACTTGTCGAGACGAGGTTTGCCAGTGCTCAGGGGTTGGTCAGTGTAGATCAACGGGGACATGGCGTGGCTCAGGGGCAGCATGTCGGCTTGATGCAGATGGGAGAGCCTTGGCCTGCTACGAGTTCTGTTCGGGCGCTCTCGAGTGAAATGGTGATGACTCAGCAAAGGACGGACACAATGCAGCTGTTGGAGCAAGGGACAACTCAGTTCGTGGGGCTAGGAGACTTGGACAGCTCGGGAGATTGAAGACAATGAACATTTGAGACGATGGTGGTGCTCCAGTGAAGATCAGAGGAGGCTGACCATGGTTGATCGGAGTGTGGGGTTAGCTCAGCTGGCTCAGGGGCTTGTGGTGCTGCTTGGCGGTCTGGTGAGAAGTAGAGTGAACGTGAAAGTGACGGCAGCAACAACGAGCTTAGTGGCTCAACTGTGGAGGTTTAGGGACAGAGGTTCCATGAAGAATGGTAGGGTTGATGGCTGCGACATTGGGACAAATTCGATGATGATGACAAGCAGAGCAGTAGCTGAGGAAAGGTGGAGGTGGAGGTGGATCCTTCAATGGCGTGAAGGAGGAAGGATGGGTGAAGGACATGGCCACTCGAGCTTCGGTGCATGGAGATATTCAGTTTTTTCTCGTTGACCATGATGGACTGTGGCTGAGCTTCAAGTAGTGGTGGAAGGAAGGTGGGGAAAGGATGGCTTGGCGCAATGACGATGGCGAAGCTGATGACTCGGAGCTGGGGTGGAGCGGTGATGCTCGAAGATGGCCAAGCTGACCGGAGGAGGAGCAATGACTCCAGTTCTCCACCGGGAGTTCAAGTCTTGAATTGTGGGATCGAGACATTGAAGATGATGGAGAGCTCTTCCCCTCCAGGGCCGAGCCAGGGACATCCCTCGTGATGGAGAGGGCGTGGTCATTCTTAAAGGAAAATGGGATAGAGAGAGGGAAGGGTGAGGAGTAGGGAACATGCTTGCGGCGAAGCAACGAAGCGTTCTGCGTGCAGGAGCTGGAGCAAAGGCTGTAGAGGTTGGCGAGAGCAACCGTATATGGAGATGGCGTGTCGGAAGAAGAGGATGTACCACGTCCTTTCTTTGAAGTCATTTAATTTCATGTTTTGATTAAATCCTATAATTTAGGTGTTGGTTAATTTGTTTAATTAGTGTGAAAGGTCTGACTTAGTGGGAAGTTAATTTGTTTTCGAATGTTTCCCTTTTATCTAGGACATAGTGGTGTATTATTTCCTCTTTTCATGCTATTAGTTGTTAAATTAGCTCTATATAAAGTTTCAAGTTGTAAGTTCAATTTATTGCATTTTTCAACAAGTAATACAAGTATTCCCTTTCGTATTTCCTATCCCTTTTTCTTTCTATAATATTGCAACAATGCTATTAGAGTCATACTTGCAGTAGCAGTAAAGAAATATGGCCTCTGAAAATTTCGTGCAACCAGCTATCCCTCGGTTTGATGGTCATTATGATCATTGGAACATGTTAATGGAGAATTTCTTGAGGTCCAAAGAATATTGGCGTGTCGTTGAATTTGGAGTAGCAGAATTGGCGGCTGGAGTCGTGCTGTGAGATGCTCAAGTAGCCAAGCTAGATGCCTTGAAGCTGAAGGATCTCAAGGCCAAGAACTACCTTTTTCAAGCCATTGATCGGTCAACCTTGGAGACAATTCTTTGCAAAGATATCTCCAAGCACATCTGGGATGCGATGAAAGAAGAAGTTCCAAGGGAACGCGAAGGCGAGGCATGTACAACTTCAAAGCCTTCGAACTGAGTTCAAGAATTTGGGGATGAAGTCGGGAAAGTCGGTTTCCGGTTATTTATCAAGAACGATGACTATTGCCAAAAAGATGCGGAAAATTGTCCAGCACGATAAGGAGGAACAAGCATAGAAGGCAGTAGCCAACCTAAAAGGTCCTGGTAGTGGGAAAGGGGGATGGAAGGACAAAGAAACACACCAACATTCAAATGGGGATCGTGCTGTTTGGAAAAGAAAAGGCTGTGACATCAATCATTCAAATGGTTACAAGACAAAGTCTGTAGACAAGTCAAATGTCGAATGTTATAGATGTTACAGGTATGGCCATTGCAAAAGTGAATAAAATGTCAAATTTACTAAAGACCATTAATGATTCATGCCTTATTGTATTATCCATCTAAAGGCCGTTAATAATTCACCTATTATGTATAATGGATAAAATAGGAAAGTTAAAAGTGAGTGAAAACCGCATAGTAATAAATTAAATAATTTATCCATCTTTTTAAATAAAAATAGGAATTATTTATTTCAGAAATATTATCAAAATACTCATAAATTATAAGATTTATGATGATTATCATAAAAATAGAAAATTCCTCAGAAAAAAGTTGACGGATGTGGTAGTGATAGTATCAAAAGGAGAAATAGTAATTTTTATTCAAGGAACAAAATGGAGAAATAGTAATTTTTTAAAGAATAAAACATCAGTAAATAAAAGAGAAAAATAAGTTTTTCGACAAAGATTTAAGAAAAATATTAGTTTTTTTTGTCAAAGAAAAATAATAGTTCTCCTCTGTCATCACTTACGAATTAGAGACTTCAGAGTAATTATTATTGTTCGCCGCTGGTTTCAGTCCCAATTGCTTCTCTTTCCGTCAATGGAAGTGCATGAGGAAAACCCTAGCAATGGGACGAAAGAAATCCGCAGAACCGCATCGATGAAGAACAACAAGAAGAAGAAGATTCCGAAGTTGAGGACGACGATTACGAGCCACATCCCCAGCCGCTGTCTCAGGAGGCGCGCCTGCGGGCCCATAGGGCCAGGCTGTTCAACCTCTCCCGCAAGCTGTCCTCTGAGCGAGTCCCGATCCGAGTCCACGACGTGCTGATCAAGGGCAACACGAAGACCAAGGACTGGGTGATTGAAGCGGAGCTGGAGGAGCCGAAGCGCGCAGGCTCACTGCAGGAGCTCCTTCAAGCTGCGAGTTTGGCCAATTTCAGGCTCCAGCAGCTTCGGATCTCCAATCCGTGAATATCGTGCTCGATTCTGGACCAAAGGAGCTGCCTGGCACCGCAAACGTGGTTGTCAATGTGGTGGAGGCGAGCAATACTCTCTCCGGCGAAGTTGGATGCTACACCAAGCCTGAGGTACTGAAATTTGAATTTGCCATATGCTTGAATATTTTAGAGTGGGATAATTATATTGACAATCTTAAAAGTTTGTCATTTCTCCTAAGCCAGTCCTCTAAGTTTTAAAGTGGGTTTTTCAGGCCTAAATGTTTACTGTATTACACATGTAAAGTTCATTAATTATGTCACTTGCCGTTAGATTGCCGCTGACGTGCCACTAATGCAGTTAATTTTTCTTATTTTATCGTTCGTTTGTCTGACTTGGCACATGAGTTGGCAATTTTTTCATATTAAACATATGACATTTCGTCGAACCATGTAAAAAAGACATTTTATGGAATGCTTAATAAATTTTGAGTTATTTTCAAGATATAGAAAAATTAATAAGACAAATTCGTGTCCCGACCCAACTACCTGACTAGATCAAAATCGATCTAATTCATTTAAAAATAAAATAAATATCGCATTCCCAACTTGAAAAACCCTTATTCATTGCTGTTTGAACCGGGTAAGAACAGCTTGCCAAAATAAATTGGGTTGAAAAATGCCAAACCAGACATATTACCGCCATGTCAGACAAATTAACGGCAAAAAATGAACGATTTAACGCCGTTAGTGACACATCAGCAATATATGACGGAGTGGACTTAACATGTGTAACAGAGAAAACATTTAGGACGAAAATGCCACTTTAAAACTTTTAGAATTGATTTAGGAGAAATGACAAACTTTTAGGACCGCCGTTGCAATTATCCCATTTTAGAATGTTCAACTCATCCAAAATCGTGTGAAGGTGTGATACTGTTGACTTTGGACCCAAAGCTGGAAAACTGTTATTAGATTTTTTGCATAAGCATAGTTTGTATTTGATTCAACTATTGTTGCTATAAGGAGTTTTCAGCTAAGTTTATAGAGTTTTCTGCTATAGTTCTCTCTTCTTTCTGATACTTTGGTTAGCTTGTTGACATGGTTAGTTTTTCCAATGTGGACTCTGCTCGTTAATATGGTTTCTGTTGCCCCAATTTTTTTTTTAAAAAAAGATATTTAGGTGTTTATCGGAGTTTCCATGCTTTAATTAGTATTAATTAGCATTTGTAGATAATTTCTGCTATCTTCTTTGAATGCATTGAATCTGATGTAAAGTTGATTCATTTCTGTGGCTCATCTCTAGGCTAGATCCTCAACACTTGGAGTGTTAAAATTCAAGAATCTGCTTGCTTGGTTATGGTGATCTTGGGATGGCTCATTTACTTATGGTTGGAATCAAACATCAGAGCTAAGTGCTGGCGTGTATTTCCCAAGATTCAAAAGCTGGACAAATCCTTTGATTGCTCGGGTGTTCCTCATAACCCAATAAAAAGCTTACCTCAGTTTTTAATACATCAACATTAATGACAGGCACTTGGGAATCGTCACGTGACGGAGGTGTCACATAAACGTCATCACGTGCTACCACCACATCATCAAACTTGACAAATGTCTGTTTTTTCGTGAGCGGATATATCACGTGGTACCAACGCCGCACTTGAGACAACTGTCTACTCCAATTGGGCCTGGAATTTTTGTTTTCGTTTTCCTCCTCTCCAAAATTAAACCGAATTTCGTATCGGCCGGCGAACTCAATTTTTCGGGCCTGTTTTCTGTTTTCTGTTTTTTCAATTTTTAGATTTTATTTTATTTACATTCCTAGCGGAGAAGAATTTGCATAATATAGAGAACACTGATAGGTTCCTGAGAAACAATGCTCATTGGAAGCGCAAGCACTGCCCGAGAGAAAAGTTGAAAAGGGAAGATGCGAGTACAATAAAGAGTAAAGTCGCCCTACTATTTCAACGGACCAACTTATGGGTCAGATCCCCATTTTCAATCTACTAAAGAGTGGCTAAACCGGTCAGTTTGGTCAACACTTATATCGAACCTAAACTCCTTATATATATGGACATACAATTAACATTTTTTGTGTTTACTGGTCGATATTCAGAGGTCCAATTAATACTGATTAATCTAGATTCATTTGAGTCTGATTTCTTAAGTTGTGAAACTCTATCACTACAGATATTCTGTACTTATAGGACCCTTAATCAGAGTTACCTTACTATGGTTTGTGAGAGCGATGATAATAACAGACGGACTCTATCTGCTCTGTGTATTTATAGAATCCTGAATCAAAGGATTATGATCGATAGCTCTCAATATTCATCATATTCGGTATTATTAGACTTTCATATCATGTGATTATGCAGTAAAGTAAAATAGAAAATATATTGATTATATTTTGTTATAGCTTATTCGTGACTTTTATCACTTGGCATAAGGAGATGACAGTCTCTCTTAACAATTGTCCCATCGACATCTACAAGTATCATCTGGGGATCTAGCGAAGAAGCAGTCCCCCATGGCATTCTTTCCACGTTTCTTCTGGCAGTCAGCGGCGCAGGTGGCAGCAACACATTTAGGCCCGTGGATGGGCAGCGCTTCCGTACCGGCGCACGATTGTGCCTGGGCCATCATCCTTTCGGTTTCTGCACCAGGAAAAAAAAGAAAATTTTAATTACTCATCCATCCACTAATAATCGCAATTAAATTAAGGGTGTGCATGAGTATATGATAAATCCGGAACCGGTAAGTTCAATAAAAATGAGGCAGGTTCTACATAACGAATTAAAGAATCGGTCAGTTTCAGTTCCGGTTCCGGCACACGGGGTACCCTGAATCGGAACCGGAGCCTGTTAACATGAATAATTTGCTCATTTGAAGTTCAACTCATGAATTGTTTTGACCATTTTATTCCTAATTCAATGAACTTTTATATGATATAATAACTATACATATTTGATGAGATTTCATACCTAATACATCATTATAACTTAAAATTATTGATAGATACTAGATAGTACTCAAACATACTGTAGACATACTTACAATTACATATATTTGATTATGATAAAATATTATATGAAATAATAATAATCATGAAGATTCTTTAAGTGCAATTAGTTTATAACTATTAGTATTACAGATATGAAAAATATCAAAATAATATGTATTACAGAGGAAAAATAATAAGTAATAAATATGTTCCAATAGGGTATCTAGAATTTGTGATACGTTACATGTTCTGGATAGGGTCTAGTTTCAAGATTCCACATGATAGAGTACTGATCCTAAATTAAGGAAACGGTTTTATATAGGACAGGATTCGGGTATCATAAAAAAATACATGATATACAGACCGGACTAGCTATAGCAAATTACATGTGAGTTGTTAATCTAATCCATTGTCCCGAGGATAAAACGACTTACCACAGCAGACCACGATGAGAGCGACAACAAATATTAGGAATTTGGTCGACATTTCCTTCGCCGAAGAAGACTGCTGCCTTTCGATAATCGATTAATCTCCCTCGTGCTCGAGCCGCTGAGATTCAACGAAATCTTGTATCCTTCTTATATATATAGTACATGAACCTCAACATCAATTAATTACTCCTCCCAAAAAGGCATATTCCGTCGGCTCCACATTTATAATCACATATTTTCATTCCATTAATTGCGTAATTGGCTAAAGAAAAAAAATCTACTTAAGGCAAGGCATATCTCTGCAAAGTAAAAAAAAGATAGATGTGAATCTCTACCATACTCAGATTTCGTTATTTAATGAAATTGATTAAAATAAATCAAATATTAATAGTAATTAATTTCTTAAATATATGATTTTTGAAGATGCAAATATAAAAGTTTAAAAATAAATCAAGAGAAAGATTTTGACTGATTTTGTATATAGTGAACGAATAGAAAGGCAAACCGAAAGAAAAGTAATAATGGAATAAGAGAGAGTGAGAGTAGAGAAGGAGGAGTTTTTAGTAATTTTACGGTGAAATTGCATCAATAGTACAAATAGTTTTGGAGATGTCTTAAATTGGCACAAAAAGAAAATTGTCCTTAAATGGTACAAAATATTTTAAAATTGTTCTAATATGGTACATTCTATCAAGTTTGAACTAAAACCATTAGCTTTTCCTTATGGCTGTTGATGTGTAACGCTATGCATGCATATTTGCAAACATAACGACTCATTTAATATTATTAAAAGATATAAAATACAAAATTTAAAATATATAAATAAATATTTATAAAATATGTTTAAAAATAAACAAAGGTTGAAAAATTCCAAGAATCAATATGACTTAATATGTGAATCAAATTTATCTTGAACTCATTCCTCGTAAATTGACAATGAGATGGGCATATCAATTAATTATTCATTCCGCATGCGATTTCTATAAAGGAAAGTTCAAAATTTATCGCATTTTTTTAATCTAATGATTATTAAAATTTTAACTTTGCGTGTCAAGCAGAAATTTAAGAAATTGAAAAAGATATCAAATAGAGGATGCGCGTATATAATATAGATAGGTAAAATGCTTACATATATTTTATGATTATTTTTAATATATAATGTTTAAAATAATACTATTAATTGTTATCTCTAAAATGTTCTGTTATCTATCCTGTAGGCTATTGCAATTTAGTTACTTCGGTCAACCTATAAATAACAGGCAAGTATTATATATTGATACATTGCTATATTACATTATATATTTTCTATATTATATTTTAAAAAATGACTCTTTTTTGTCTATTTTATTTTTCAAAATTATCCATTAATACATAAATTCTAATTTGTAACAGCTATTAGATCTAAAAAAATGGGATTGATAGTAAATTCATCAAATAACTAATTATTCTTTCTCCATATTCACTTTTTCTCTCCTCTCTCTTATTATTAATTTTGTATTTGATTTTCCAAAAAATCACATACTCATGACATTAACTGTAATTAAGACTTTATTTAGTATTTTACATCTCGTTTCTACACCAACTTTATTAGAAAAATGACATTGAAAATCATATAAATTTAAAAATAACAAATATAAGATTATTTTCATTATTTAGTCCGAATGGTCACTAAGGCTAGCTTTTATATTTCTATAATTTTTATATTTTAAAAAACTTGTTCCATTTTTAAATAATTTTTAGTAATTTTGAAATCATTTTTTGGATTTTTTTCATATTTTATGAATACTCTTATATACTGTAAATTTTTTATACTTTATTTCATTTTAAAATATTAAATGGCGGAAGAATGTTGCCGTCTTTCGATAATCGATTAACCTCTCTCGTGCTCGACGTTCTAAAATTCAATGAAATCTAGTATCCTTCTTATACGGTACATGACCTCAACATCAATTAATTACTCCTCCAAAAAAATGCCATATTTAGATTGGTCCCATTTTATAATCATAGATTTTCATTCCATTAATTGCATAATTGCCTAAAGAAAAAAAAAATATTCTTAAGGCAAGGCATATCTCTGCAAAATAAGTTAAAAAAATGTGGACCATGCTACGTACAGATTTCGTTATTCAATGGAATTTTGTGAAAATAAATAAAATATTAATTGTAATTAATGACTCAAATATATGAGTTTTCGATGATGCAACTATGAAAATTAAATAATAAATTAAGAGAAAAATTTTGACCGATTTAATATAGAGTGAAAAGAGTAGAAAGTAAATATAAAAGAAAATTAATAATGGAATAAGAGAGAGAAGTGAAAGAGAGTGAGAGTGGTTGTTAGTAATTTTACTATCGTACTATTATTTTGAAATTGACCTTAATGGGGGTGGTGATCCCTTTTCCTTTTAGTTATCTGTCACATATATTTTCATGATGTTTAGGTCGTGTCTAATTGAATTTAATAATGAATTTCTAAGTTTTTGTTTAGAAGTAATGAGAATTTTATTATTACTTAAAACCAAGTAACATCATCAAACAAGCCCAATATAGAAGTTTATAAACATTGAGTTATCAGTCATGCAAGATAAGGAAACATGTCCATGATACCTCATCGATCAAACTATATATGGAAGGTGATCAATTTGTACAATTGTCATTATAGTGTAGATGTAAATAAGGAAAAATATGCTAGTGCACATTGGTAACTTATAACCTTTTTCTTTTGTTACATAGGAATATTCCAGGAAGATTCCATCTCTTGTACACTGTATAGAAGGGTTTCCCCTCTTTTGCACTGAACAAAAAATTCCATTTCTCTCCCTAAATACTTCAGTTGCAAAAAGGTCGACTTGGCACAAGCTCCTAAAAAGCATGGATTCGGGAACGCTACATAAAGACAACATGTCCATGCAAGTGGTATCAAAGCTGACTTCCAGTAGGAATGGGAGTCAATAACAACTTCGACCCATTGTATGATCTCCCATGACAGCCTATGGACACTATGGCTTTTGCGAGGGGGTGCTTTCCCTATGAAGTGAAGGTGCGAGACTCCAAGCTTGAGTGTAGATAACTGCTAGTCTTGCTTGGCATAGTGCTTGTCGTGGTTTCCTACTATAAACGATATAGGGCCGCTGACATGCTTAGTGCGACAAGATAGATAACTCTTCGGTAGGGTGCATACTTGTAGAAGTCCCAAAAGTACCCATTTTCTCGTTCAATGCATGTGGCCGTAGGTCTATCACAAGGTCATAGGGGGATTGTGGCTCGTTGCAAAGGGATTGGCATCACACAGAGCCATGGTGTGGCTGAATGCAGTTGGGGAGCGCGTTGAGATGCTACATGGGCATCCATAATGAGGCGTTTACAGGTTGAGTAGGGAGAAAATCACAAACGACATTCTTACTCCTTTCAAAGACGACAATTAGGGATTCTGCTTATTGTATATCGGGGAACATTGACTTTTGATCGATAGCTAGTACTTAGAGTGTTGTCCTTGATTTACATGGGATATATGTATTTAGCTTAAACCGAGGGGAGGGCTAGCATCAGGAGTCTTGGTGTTTGGTTTCCCAGGCACCCACACTTGTCTCCAAACCTGTGCCAATGACAATGGAATAGCATAAATACTGATACCATGGAGACATTTGTTGCCATAGGGATTTTTTGCTTATTGTTCATTAGTTTACTTTATGTACATGTACTAAAATTGATATCTACTTTCAGGTACTTGCTCTTAGTAGTATCCTTAAATTTCAATAAACATGTGTAGCTCATCAACTGTGAAATGAGTCGACATAGAAAGCCTCTAAAATACAACTATCCAAGAGACCACATGAACTAACGTTTGAGCCCTTGACATATTGCCAGCAGTTTCTATCCATTTAAGTTTTTTTTAAGCAATTGATGGTTAACAGGACATTATTATTAAATAGAGTAAATTGCCCATTGCATCATGTGATGTGACGAAATTCCTTATATTATCATGAACTTCAATAATAGCAAAAATTGTCACGTACTTTATTGATTTTTTTTATATTGTCATGAGCCACGTCCGTGGAGTCTTAGTCCTCAAGATAATATAAGGAAAAATGAATAAAATACACGACAATTTTCATTATTATTAAAGTTCATGATAATGTAGGAAATTTCGTCATACCCTATCAAATAATTCTCAATGTTGTTGATTCTGTGTATCCATTTGATGGGCTCTATCTTCCGACAATATTAGGTCGTCTCACAGGTATAAAATCCACATTATATACTAATTCAACTTGTTTCTTAAATGTGTGGTAAATTATATTAAAAAGCTTGTAATTTATCATTTTTCTCAAAAAAGTAAAAGCTTTAAAAGTTGAAAATAAAATCATATGGTTTTAATTTGTTCTCAAATTAGACCATTCCCTCAAATCTTCTGTTAAGGCACATCTTATGTGTCATTATGTGCCACGTGGCTAGAAGGGATTCTTATTTATTAAACATATAAATTAAATAGTAATATATTTTGGGTAAATTACGTAAAAAAGCACGTTATTTACTCATTTTCTCAAAAAAAAACCAAACGTTTCAAATTTAAAAAATAAAATCATATAATTTTATTATATACCCAAATTAAACCAAATCTTTCAAAATTTGAAAATAAAATCACGTGTTTTCTTTTTAATCTCAATTTAAACCAAATATTTCATATTTTAAATTAAAATAAC
>JAOYND010000031.1:1444062-1456269 GCA_025802135.1 Lagerstroemia fauriei | reverse complement strand
TACCTTCCCCGGAGACTTCAACAACGTGCTCATAAGATCTCTTTGGCTTTGTTTAGAGTTCTCTCTTTTATTAAACCGCCCGCCACCCCCCCCATGCTTCTTCAAAAACACAATTTTGCAGCTTCAATTGCTGAGTTGCAGAACATTACTAATTAAAACATACACTAAACTGTCCTTTATTTCGGTACTATGAAGCTTATGATGTTAATAGAAGTCGACTCCTTTACTGTCACTTTATTCTCTCCCTAGTCTGGGAGGAGAGAATTAAATAGGGGCAAAAATCCCACTGATAGAGGAACCCCCCCAATCTCCTGATCCCAAATTTAGGAAGAGCCACAACTATCAAGAAGGGAATATAAGCAATAGAGAGAGAGAAGAGGAGCTTTAGATATAAGGCGAAGGAACCCCACTGAACTCGTCAAAGACCTTATAGAATCAGTAACTAGTACAAAGATGAAAAAGGGAAAGGGAAGATCCATACTTGGCCCCCTACAGCAGCCAGATCAATACCATTTCCTAACCAAAGAATATTTCGTGGACCGATTATCAACACGTCTAGCAACATAAATCCCCACAAAACTTATGTATCTGTTCTCGAATACCTTCCTCCAACACGAGGAAAAGGAAGAAAACGATAGGGGGGAAAAGGTCAGAACCAAACCAACATTATACAACAGCTAAACCAAGAGGAAAATCACATCAATAGCTTCCCATTGGGGGCATCCCAAACGGCGGCATTGGGGGCATTCCCATCCCGCCCATTCCCGGTGGTGGAGCAAAGCCTCCGCCCATTCCCGGTGGCCCTCCCATACCAGGCATCGGGGGCGCGGGCAGAGCAAGCGGTAGCAACTGTGCATACATGTTCTGCAAAACAATAGAGTATAAACGACGTCTCATCATTTTTCAATGAAATGTATCAGCAATATTTTCATATGGTGTTCCATATTGAAAAGGAATAATATGTGCACGTAAACTTTTTCAACTGCCCATCTCCAAGTATGAAGGTAGCTTTCATGAAACAGATGTTAGAGCCTAGAGCTACAGTAAAAAGGGTGACATTTTCCGAATAGCAGAAGTGTGAAAAAAGCATGCTACCTGCTGGGCAATAACATCCTTCTCTTCCTTCTCTTTAGCCTTTATCTCGATTTGGGCCTCTATCTTGTCCTTGATAAGTTCATCAACCTTACCAGTGTACTCACGGATGAACTGCAAAAGAAATGAATGGATGTAAGAAAACTGATACTTCAATCAACTTTTAAACGCCAGACATGGTCCCTGAAGTCGGACATAAATGGAACTCGAGCAATCCTGGGGAATGTGGATTTGATCAATTCCATAAAAATGAGCAACTCACTTAAATGTTTCAAGAAGAAATACTAACTAAAAACTGCAGGCTCAGTGGATAAGGGATAGATGATAAAAGAACCAAATCACCTGTAGCAGATATGGGAAGGCAAAGTCAATCATGTTATTCATCCAGGCCAGCTCCAAGGCAACATCTGCCCGAATTAAGTCATAGCAGACGAATAAGCACGAGGCAAAGCACTCCTTCTTGCCCTACACAACAAATCACAAGTGGAAAAGACATATTAGCATTCAACAAAGGAATAACCATATAAGCTTATAATTTTCTATCATTTTCTTATACATACGAGTATTTCACATGCTGACAAGAGCCACTCCCAGCTAAAGACTGAATGATGAAAGTAGCTATTAACTGAGGCAGATACCTGTTCAATGAAATAGATGAGCAACTCTTCTGCAAGTTCACGATCACCAGACTGGGAGGCTGTCTCCATAGCATCCTTGTAATGCTTGTCTTTCTTAGATAATGCAATTGATAGCTTCCATCGGCCAGCCTTCTTGTAAATATAAGCAGCAACACGTCTCATCTCAAGAAGCTCGTGCTTCTCAATCTGTTCCCCAGTGTAGACAAACAACTCACCCATGAGATCATGTTTTTCAGCTAAAAGCCAAAAAACAAGAAAAAGCAGGGAAACAGCGATTTACCTTCTGTGCCAGGCCAATCATATCAAAGTTATCGTGAAAATCAATTGATTCACGTAGCCGATCGTAATCTTCCTCCTCTACGTAAATCTCATTCAGGGCCTCGTTAACAGCAGGTACATTGTTGCTTTGCACTGCAACCATGTATGGCTTCACGAGGCGCAAGTGACCCGCCTGATGTTCAAAACAGAAAAAAGGAGGTTCCTTAGGCACAAGTATAGAAAGAACGTACAATTAAATTCAGAATCACATATAAAAGAGGCCAAACCTTCCGCATGATGTCAACAACGCGGGTATGGTCCACCCTTAGAGCAAGCACATTGAGAACATCATTGATCAAATCAGGATGCTCCTGCAAGTAGAAGTGCACGGCCTTATAGTAGAGTTCCACGCTGGCAACCTTGACAATAACATCCTTAAACTGCATGTGGTCCCAAGCCTCTGGGGAATGATTCATTATAGTAGTTGCAGCATTATCAAACTCATCATATAAGATATACAGGTACGTAAGCTCCATCCAGTGCTGCTGCTCATCACAGGCTCGAATGAGCTTTGGGATATTGAGACGTGTAGAGAAGAGCTTGATGTGCTCCATGAGCTTCTCAGGACGATATCTAGCATAAAGAACTCCCAGCTCAGTAAATATGCCCATGTGTGCACGTTCCAATCCCAGACCACTCTCCATGAGAGAGATAAGCTCATTGAAGCATCCTCTGTTCTGGTAGTATTCACTGACCTCTTCCAAGTCATCCACCTGCAATATCGACAGATAAAGGTAAGATCTTAGCATAGAAAGAATATTTGCTCCATTAAAAGTTAAAAAACAAAACAATGACCAATAATTGAGGAATGGACATGGATTCTGTTGTAACCTGTATTATGATGTTCAGACCACATATTTGTGCTAACCGGAACTCCTCAGCATCAACACAGGCAAAACAAACTTCTTTCCATGTCTTTGCACTGTTAGCCTTCCTTGCTGCATCAACAGCACCTTGGAATTGTTTAAGCTTAACAAGGGTGACAGCCAACTTGGCCCAGTTCGAAATGAAAGCATATATGATTTTTGCAGCCTCATAGAGGGCTTCATCATACAAACGATCGCCAACATTCTGAAGATTGGCCACATTTGGCATGAGAATGAATTCCTCAATTTCACCCAATCTATCAATCTTCGCATATGCATAAATGAGCTCACTGTCAACTTTCGGCTCCTTTGCCTTCTGCCTGACCATCAACAGGTAACGCACCAAGTCATGGTAGACATTCGCATTCTCAGCAGCTTGAATAACTTCCAAAAAGCAAGTAGCATCATCTGCACGAATAAATGATTCAATTGCATCGCTGACAAGACCTTCCCTGAGTTGAGCCTTGGCAACCTGGCTCCAAACTGCATCCTCTTCAACTCTGAAGGCAAATTCCACAGCCCTTTCTATGCTTCGGATATTGTCCAACAAGACATTAACAGCCTGGACATTCATGTTGAACTTCTTGAAAATTGCAAAGGCTTCCTCATATAGTTGGGCTTCCACAGCCACTTCCCCAACTGCAGGCCCATCGAAGTTATCTAACCTATTGATGTAATCCATGACTCTGGAGGGATCAGCCTTGATAGCAGTGAGGATGAGAAGGTTCTGGAGATTGAAGTTTCCACTGAATGCAGAATTTTGTAGAACAATTTTCTCCAGGAGCTCAATCAATTCGTGAGGCAGATCAGCTGTCATGAAAGCTTTAACAGCTGCAGATACTTGTTCTGGACTCTGACTTTCAGGCAAAGCTGTAGATACAACCTGATCGATGAGCTGTCTCCGGTACTCATTCTCAGGGTTAAGAACTTTCTCCCAGAGATCAGCATCCATCCTCTCAACAACATATCTGTAACCAGAGTAATAAATGAGCACCAGAGTAATAAATGAGCATAATAAGCTAGGTAACAAGATTTCAGTTGCTATTCAGGAAAATTACAAACCTCGCTTGTAATTTAAAGAGAGAGTTCTTGTTGGTGACATTGATAAGCTCATCATCACACTGGCCTCTCCTGTATGCCACAACCGCAAGAGTAGGATCGCGTTTCTCACAGTATTTACCCACAACACGAGAATCATAGTATGGATTTGTAGTGAGAAAGTGCTCTGGGTTGTTGCCACTATCAATTATTATTTTACCAAGAGCATTGTGGACGTGAACATCTTGGCTCCCCTCACTCACAAGATGCTCCAAAAATTGAGTGAGCAAACGAAGTCGATTCCTGAAAATCCACGGGAAGGTTCAGACTTTACTTAATTATACAGGTGTAGAATGACATGGATGGGTGAAAATATGAAGTGGCTGTACCTCTTTTCACACTCTTCTACAAGAGGTTCTACTGGAAGCAAAGAACGGACAGAAAGAATCAAGCCTTTGATGAAATCTTCAGGGCATTCATCATCTAACAGCTGCCCAACTACCAAAGGAGCATTCCCAGGGTTCACCTGACAGGAAAAAGTAATTATTACAACAGGAAAGTCAAGACAGTTACCAAGACATCAAGTTCTCTTGAAGAGGTGAAATCTTTTCTCAAATGAAAATCCCCTCATTAGATCCATGATGCTATACCTTCTGAACATAACCTTCAATATAACGGAGCATGTTGCTGGAATAAAGGTAGTGCGTGAGATCAGGCACAAAGCCGAATCGATCACAGACATTGATGAGAGGACGAGCATCTGGAAGCTTGGCCTCCATAAGAAAATTCTTAGTCTTTTCCGCATCATAGAAATTTGACTCTCTAGTCACGCGCTCAACCTCTTTGATCTGGCCCGTTTTAGCCGCTGCCTCGATGTATTTGAAATGAATGTCAGGATCCTCACTGACCACAAGTGAAAACGTAGAAAGCACAATGTTAGTTTGTCATAAGGCTCTCAGTGCTACCAACACTAAAGAGTGAAATTCTCGCCTTGTTAGTACCTGGAACTCAAATATGATCCTAAGAAAAAGTACAATCCTTCATAAGATTTGAACTGCTCAAACAGTTTTATGCATGCGTCAACGCCAAGCTGCTCACAGTATTCCTTGGCAACCTGCAAAGCTTTAGGTTTAGCATGTACAACTATTAGAAAGGAACGAACATTGTAAAAAAATAACAGAACCAACAGCAAACCTGAACAATTATCTGAAGGTTGCCTCTCAAATTAACCAGAAGAAGATCCTTCATGCACTCCAAAGCCCATTCCCGTGAGAGAGTACCAAAGAACTCTACAAGTGACTGCAGGAAACCACAGACTTAAGAGCTATTTCAGATTACCAATAACATAATAAAGAACATTGTGGTGAATATAAACCTGCGGCTCGATAGCATGGGTGTTCACGATTACACGCTTGATATCAGGAAGCTCCGAATAGTGCTGCAGGAAAAGTGAAACAATTCATCCAACTGTCTTTGATCACAATGTAAACGATCTTGCAGAAGCAAATTTGTGATTGTCATTACTTGCAATGCTCGGACATAAAGGCCAGCCTTTTCACATAGCTGGGCTATTCGTGGACGATCATAGTGGCTGAACATTCCATTGGCCAGAATAGCATCAGCAACATTTGGAAAAGTAACCAGATTGATTTCAAGGACCTATATCATTAGGGAAAAAAACAGATCTGTAAAAAGGCAGACATGGAGCAAAACATAAAGATAAAAAATGTTGTCCCTCATAAATACCAACACACCTTTGTTTGAAGGAAAGCATGCTCTGGCAGATTTGGCTTCAGAACATCTAGTAGAAAGGCTGTTGCTTCACGTATTAAGTTTCTCTGCACATCCCACAAGTGACTTACCATTTTATAACAGTTAAAGCTTATCTAATCGCAAACATGTAAAATACCAACAGAAGCCCTTCAACCATGAAGGGCACATGCAAGAAGTGTAACAAGACAATTCATAAGACAGTAAACATTACTGACCTCCTACAACGATAGTCTTAGCATTAAAAACTTGTAAAACTAAAATGAACAGACCACATTCAGCTCTCATCTATAAAGAAAAAAAAAAGAGTTTAATTTCAGTTTTCAAGTAGAGAGTGAAAAGAGAAGTTTGGTCAGATGCATCAGTGTATAGTCAAAATCAGGAGCTAATTCAACAATAGGAAGCATCCTAAGAGGACTGAGTTTTTTTTATTCCAGCACTTCAACTCTTTTAAAGTTTCCACGATTATGCATACCTTATGACTGATTAATAGTGCTAATATTTTGCACAGAGATGGCTTATCTGACTAATGAACCCCAAAAAAATGTGAATTTCATTTCTCAGAGAAGAATATAAGCAACTAAAGAGATTTCCCCTGTACATATTAAATGAAATTAGTAGTCGGACAGGCTTTACAAGATAAACACTTCTATTGTTCATAGATCATTTTTTTAGTTGAAATCTATAGTCACTTTCTGATTGTCTAGATTGCTGAATCATATCCAGGTTTCAGATTCTAACAATCAGTATCAATTTAATTATTAAAAGGAAAACTTAAAAAGCAACTGTAAATCAGAGCATCGAATTTCAAATATTTGGAGCATAGCAACGACGAGAAAAACCAAGAAATAAACAAACCTGAAGAAAGAGATCTGTTATGGTGTTGTAATCAACTGGACAGCCTCCCTCCATTTGAGACATCATCAAAGCAAAGTTGACAGCACCCTACATTATCATGTAAACCACTAAATTATTTACTCTAGGAAAGAAACAAGGGAACAACATCAGCCTATGAATTTTACAGTGATAGCCAATTTAGTAGCTTAGAAGCAGGTGGCAAAGAAGAAAAGATTTATAAAATTACAGTTATAGTTCTACATACCTGAGGGTCAGTTCGAAGAATTGTTTGCAGAAGGAACAAATAGTCCGGTGTGTAGCCAACCTATTAAAAAAAGGAATCAACAAATTGAGCAACAAAAGTTTGAATAGGACAGAAGCAGAACCATCATGGTAAACAGCAAGAAAAAGCAACCATGACAAGGTATTAACAGAACGAATGACAACAAGCAAATCAATACTTTACCTGCTTTGAATAGATCAAAATTTTATCAAACTCCCTCCTCTCTGCAAAAGCTGCAACCACTTTCGGAGTTGCTCTGGCTTTGATATATATTTTCAATGCAAGATCGTTATCAACAGTCTGTAAAAGAAAATATCCCAGTTATACCAGTATCAGGAAAAAATAAACACGGCTATATTAAAGCAGCTTCAATCAATGAATTCAAAACTTCAAAAAATGGGTAACAAAGCCATGAATCTGCAAGAGAAACCTTCACAAGGTCTCCAAGCTCCTCGCTGCACTCCAGCTTATCTTCTGCAAGCCAATTCTCCAAGAGGTTCTTCTTGTTTTGGTTCACAACAAGGCGCGATAATTCCAATGACTCAAATGCGTTAAGCTTTCCTCTGGTCAGAAGTGTCCCAAAGTACTGAAGAAGAGGGGGCGTCTGCCCGGCTTGCACCGGCACACTCTGCAGTTCAGTAACAAAGAAAATGGATGGTTAGCTTCACCATATTTTCAACTATTCAATTCTAACCAACAGAGATGAATTATGACAGCTCAGACATGACAAATAACAGTTCAATCGATGGCTAATTGGTGTCACTTTTTTTCCTTTTCTCTTCCTTCCTTCCTTCCTTTTTTTTTGAAGAAGTGGTGCCACTTTTTTCAACATGATAGAATTCAGAGATATATATATTTCTTCTAACAGCACGACTGCAGCTACCTTTCCACTAGCAAAATAAATAATAACCTCCATTCCAATTTTAAGCTGTGAATGCTCCTTGGACCTACATTCCAATTAGCTACCTCTTGACAATAACCTCCAGTACAAGAATTGCTCGCTTTATCCCTAACAGCATACCTATATTTAATTTTAAAAAAAGATGGATTAAGGAAGACATGTATGTTACCTGAAACTTAGCAACTGTGTCAGGGGTGCGAAGAATTCCTTGTGGAGATTCAGCTGCTAGCTCGGCTGCTTCTTTGTACTTTGTTTGGGCAAACAGCTCTTGAAACCGTTGGACAACCTGATATTACAGAGAAAAAAACACATGATTTCTTATTTTTACACAAAATGGAATTGTTCTAACAAAGCCAACCAAATCTCCATGTTGAAAGCGCTCCAAACATGAACCTTCTGAAGAATAATATACATGACCAAGGTAGGTTACATTTTCACATGCACGCACAACAAATTGGGGAATTCCCATGCCACCACATTCATACAAACTTTTCAGTCTTTTTAGGTGAAGGGAGCTCGCTTTCACAAGTCATCCCCTCTAAGTCTAACCAGTACCGTTAAAATTATGAGACCTTAGATTCTCCAAAATTAAACTGCAAGAATGTGGCCTTACTAGCTGTTCAGCTCCAGGAAGATTTCCTCTTTTGGCAAGGTTGACAGCCAGCTCCAAATTGTTTAACTGTATCGATGACCAGATAATGTTTACATACAAATATATCAAGATCATAGCATGGTTATAAGCATGGATAGAAAAGGTACTAAGATTGATACATACTTGGCCACTGACAAAAGGTACAATGGCTGCCTCATTTACATTAGCCAGCAAAACCTGGCCGCGTCTGTTGATGGCATAAAAACCTCCAGTTGATGAAGCTTCAGCGGTCAAAAATATTGGATCTGGACTGATTCTATTTCTATACACAGCAGTGGCTGTCTCCAAGTCGTACACAAATAGTAACCCAAGCTTGGTTATCACATATATCAGACTGTATTTGTGGGAGATCTACCAAAAGAAACAAACAAGGTATTAAACACATACTATTTTGAAACCTGCATTATTACAAACATCAACACCTTATACCTGCATTGCAACTGGAAAGTCATCAGCAAAATCTGGGGGAAAGAAGAGATCCGCTTGTTTCTTTGTAAAAGATGACTTCCCTGCAATAATAGCTGTGTAAGAAGCAATGATATTTTCAATATAAAGAAAACTAGAAGAAACCAATTCGAGAAAGTGGATATGTATACAGAAAACTATTAGTCTTACAAATTTAGTGATTTATAATTTCTAGCACACATCAAGATCAACTATACATACAAACTGATAATTAATGATTGTTCCACAAATTTCATAACTTCTATTTCCTAGAATTTCCATCAAAAACACGCATACTGCTAGTCCTAGGGCAATAGATACCATTTCTTAGGTGCATAGATGTTCATCCAAACGCTGATTGGTACATTAAATTTTATCTCATAGTAATTTTTTTCTTTCTTCAATAATCAATAGTTTCTTATGCATCTAAATGACATCCAGCTAGAGAGAACCTTTAATTCACACTTCCAGGTAATTCCACAAGTGTAAGATCCTCTCATTCAAAGTTCATATTAATCAAAACAAATCACTAAAATTAACATATGTAGGACATGAAATTCCACTATTAGCTAATGAAAACAAAGAAACAAACAAGTGTAAGATCATCTCTCATTCAAAATTCAGATTAATAAAAGAAAACACTAAAATTTAAATTTGCAGGACATGAAAATAAACAACAAAGAAACAAAATGGATCATAAAATAGAAACAATGGCAACAAGATGAAATAGGTTTCTTTCATGCCTTTCATCTCCCTCTAAAACTTCTAGAGCTTAGCAGTGAAAAAAGCATTACATAACATGACGGGTACCATAAAGCAAGTGGATGGAGATGTCACAATGCCAAAACCTCTTAATAATATACAGAAGAGATGAAAGTACTGAACCAATTTAAATAAAGTTAGAGACTAGAAATTCTGGTGACTATGACCTGGCTGAGCGCCCAATTCAATTATGTGAAGCTTTGATGTGACCTGCCCAGCATTGGCCGTTTTTGTGGCAAAGGAGATGAGGGTGGAAGGATTCTCATTTCCAGGTATCTATTCAAAAGACGTTATAGGATTATCATGCTTCTTCCAATAAAGATTTTTATAATTCTTGAAACATGAAATGAAGAACATCATCCATAAAATAAAATTAAAAAAGGGACAAACTTTGAATTGAGCAAATGATGCAGCATGTGCTTCAAGAGCTTGACTCCGCTGCTGATCCAAAGAAAATAGTTGCATGTTCCCCTTGACTAATTGTGGCCTCTGCACAGGAAGTATTAGGTATCAGATACACACAATAGCCAGTTGAAATTTCTTCCAACTGATAAGCACAAGATGCAACACTTGTATCAAACAATTGATGCATATGAGAGTTCTGTTGAGCAACATCTAGTAATCAAGTAAGAATACTGAACCTGCAGTAATAAAAACTAATTTTTCAACGAAGGTTGTCAGACCCCCGACATTGCAAAAGCATACTTCCCTCACTAGCAAGGCCAACTTCTCAAAATGAAAATTAAAATCACAAGGCATTGCCTTAATACTTATGGGCTTGATCGATATTTATGCACTACTGAGCTTTTAATCAAAACAATGTATGAAAGTATAGAAGTTTCATGAATCAGAATGGAGAACTTGCCCATAAATAGTTATCAATGTACCTCGGGTGAACCGGGAGCAATACCGATCAAGACCAACCATTTTTCAGAAGGGTCACATCGGTAATTTATTATCTGATTGTTCACCAAATTAGCTGTTCTCTCAAACATTTTGACAGGCTCAGAATCACCTGCACATGGAACACAACTGAGAATCACACAACAGCAATAGTGGCATCATATACTATTTAGTGTACATCATCATCACTCTGATAGAGATATCAACAGAAATTGCAACAGCCTTAGAATCAGATACAGGAAAACTGAAGTAGGAATTACCTTCAATTGACCAGTGGTATACAGACGATTGTGTGACAAGGCCCAACAGTTTAGGGGTGATCCACTTCCAGAAGACAACCTATACATATAGAAACGAAAGGAGTCTATTCATCTTCAAAAAGGATCACTTTCTGTGAAAATCAAGACAGAAGTAAATACAACCAAATGGAAAAAGATCAAAGGGATATCTGACTTCTAACCTGTTCAGGCATCTGATGAGATTTTATTTTGGCTTTCAACTCTATGTTAAATATTTGCAAATGATCCTGAGTAGTTCCTGGCAGTTGAGCTTCAAGAAAATGCCAAATCTTGTAAAGAAAATGCAGGCAAGAAGGGGGAAAACCAAACAAGTAGAGTAAACAATTCTCATTATCACATAGTAAGAAGACAGTCGGAAATCATCATAGCAAGAAATTGTCATCTATTCAGAGAACGTAAGACAAATGCTGGCATCCTCAAATCTCTGCTTGATCAAAGACCAAGGTAAGGAGCAGCATTTGGATTTTAACCAACTAGCAGTGAATTGCAAATTGCTGCATGTCAATTATGACAAGACGTTGACAATGATGATGTGCAGACCAAAAAAACCAAGACAAACTGTGGATATCGCTACACCAATAAATTCAAACATCGCAAACATAAGATCAAGCGGATAATAAAACAAAAAGCGAGCATCTTTTGGTAGTTCCTTAAGGAGACTAAGATAAGGACCAGAACCAAATTTAGCACATGCTCCAAATTATAGTTCTACCACAGTGCAGCCAACAACAATGCAATCATTCAAGAACATTAATGCACAATCATGAGAAATAGCAAGAATTGGTATAAGATATGATACATTTTCACTACATCTCTGATTCTTATCAAGTCACCAAGACATATGAAGCTCGGGTTCAGATCGAAAGCTCAGTCTGTCGGCAAGATAGCTATGTGCCAGTGATAAAAACGTGAGCTTCAAAGTTAGAGAAAGACGGATCCGATCACAAGGATGTAAGAGACATGAATGAGAATTGTTGGACAACAGCAGATCAGATCATACCTTTAAGAGCAAGGATTCTAGAATTCGGGTTCATGAGAGCAGAGTCAGCAGTGATAGGTCTCCTTAGAGGCTGATTTGGCATATTCATATCTATGATAACAACGCTGTTCTGTGGTGCTGTCTCTCGTACACATATGTACTTGTCTGACTCCATCGTCACATGGGTGAATGTGATAAACTGTGGACTGATACCAATGCTTGGAAGCTACATACAACAAAAGATCAAAACAATCCACCGTTCAACTCCTCAGCCTTAGGAAAGAAACACCATATGCCTTTCTAACTTCCTAGTTAAGACAAAACATGCAAAATATTCGGAATAGAAGTTCACAAGATCGAATTGAAAATTAGTCACGCACAACAGATCTAAGCTAAAGACTTGCACAGAGATCAAAGAATCAAAA
>JAOYND010000031.1:124887-138941 GCA_025802135.1 Lagerstroemia fauriei | reverse complement strand
TCTTTTCGAACTATAACTTAAAAATCTTTTGAAATATTCATTGTAACTTAGAAGTTACCACCTGAGCCGAACGCCCCTAAAGCCTAAAGGCCTTCCCCTTCTCCTCCTGCTGTGTTTCCCCATTGTTCCTTCCTCCACCCCGTTTCCTTATTGCTCCGGATTCTCCAGAACCCTGCACCGTTCCCCTCTCCCGTGCCCTAGCGCCTCCTCCCTCTCCAGCGAACACTCCGGTGCGCTTCAAATCGCTATCCCCCCATATCCGAGGTATCCAATCGAATTGCTCCCCTCCACTCCAATTTGACGGACTCTGGAACCCATTAGGGTTTTGGATTTCATTTCCCCGCTACCTGTCGGGCATGGCCGGGGGCCGCAGAAAGGGAGGGAATAAGGCTGCGGCCAAGCGCCAGTTGAGTTTAGGGGATCTCGTTCTTGCTAAAGTTAAGGGCTTCCCTGCTTGGCCTGCTAAGGTTTGACTTCTTCCCCTACCCCCAACACACTTCGTTTAGTGCAATTCTGAGGATTTCTTGCACCATCTATGCTATTGTTGTTTGGCCCTCTTTCCCTTTTAATGAAACATTTACTTATTTAAGTTCAAAGCTTTGTGTTAAGATAACTTAAATCCGTTCTTCTTTTTTCTCGAATCTTCTGTTCTTTTTGTTTCTGCTAGCTTCGTTTTGTCGCCTTTATTCTCTTACTTAGCTGCCCGGAACATGAAAAACGTTGCGTCTCTTTTTGTCAATAGCATTAAAAAAACACTTTGCTTTGGGGATACGTACTCGATTTAAGGCATCAATTAGTTTGAAGTCTGTCTAGTTTTGATGGCATGTAATGCTATCCTTTTATCTTTGGTGCTCTGGAAGCTTTTGGCATAATAGTCGGTCTAAATTGTGTTTTCTTCTCTGGCCTCATATCTGCTGGAGTTTGATAATCTCCAGTAACATTGTATACTATATTGCTAGTTGGTCTATAGTTTATGCATCTGATATGAACTTGGATTTTGAACTTTTCAGGTTAGCCGACCTGAAGATTGGCAAAAAAATCCTGACCCCAAAAAGATTTTTGTTTATTTTTTCGGAACTGAAGAAATGTAAGTATCATTTGCTCTACTTTGCCGTTGTTTGTCTTAGCCGTGTTTTCTGCCCTTGTTTGTCCTGTCAATGATGGCATCTTGTACTTTCTTTTTCGACATAAAGAATTTGGCATTATAAGTTAATCTTAAGATTTTAAGGTGGTTTCTATCTGGTCTAAGGTTGAAATATATTTTTTAGTAATTTAGTAGTTTATCTTTGTTTGTTAAGTTGTGATAGCCAGTGATGCTACAGGTTCCTTGTGTCTGTCTCTGTGTTTGTTTGCGCTGTGTCTTTCTAGCAACACTTCTTGGTTACATCATATTGTGTATAGTTCATATGTTTCAGTTCTACTTTGTGATTAGCCGTGATAACCCCAGGGAACATAGATGTGATGCTTCAGATTGAGTTTAGAACCTTGATAATTTCCCTTGTTAAAATATGTTAATAACGTAAAAAAATCCTTTGATCTAGATTCCAGACTAGAGGTTTTTGTTTTCAGTTTCAAACCTCAATTAGTTCTACTGATCCCTTTTCGGAATGGTTCACTTGTTGGAGATCAATGATCACCATCCTCTGATCCCATGTATCTTGTTTGGTCATTGAGCATCCTCGTGTATTATTGTATATTTGATCTTCTCTCGTTTTAGAGATTCTGATTCAACTACAAGCTACAACCACTCTGTTGATATTTTTTCTATGAATAGATTGCTCTAATCATGCATGTATTTGTAACAGATACCTTAATCTGCATATTGTGCCCATCTACATAGTTTATTTTTCCATAATGATTCACATTTATGTTATCTTTCCACTGCAGAGGCTTTATCGCTCCTGTTGATATCCAAGTCTTCACAAGTGAGACAAAGAATAAGTTGGTTGCTAGGTGCCAAGGTAAAAGTAAGTTGGTGAAGTGCTTTGCCAAAGCTGTGAAGGAAATTTGTGCTGCTTTTGATGAGCGACAGAGTAATCAGTCGTGTAGTCTGAGAGATGACACAGATGAGTTGCAGAAATCAGTTGATAGTTCAGAGGATGATGGGGTAGAAAATGTTGAAAAGATGGGAACCGATACTACGGGGATCACTAAAGAAACAACTAATGAAGATAGCTGCGAAATGGACTCCAAGTTGGATCACTGCTCGCCTGCACAATCTGAAGATGATAACCAGGATATTAAGCCCTCATCATCGCCCTATGCAAACTGTATTCAATCTCGTACAGTTTCTTCCGAGAACAAGAAATCCAAATGTGTACAGTCAAAAAAGGTTTCAGTCTCAGATGGTTCTTACAATTTAAACAAGAAAACTTCTGGAAGTAAAGATGATGGTACTACCAAGCAGTCTGGCAAGAAAGTGTTTTCTAGTAGTCATAAGTCCAAGAATGTTGCAGAGTCATATCAAAGAGAAAGCTCAGCTGGTGACCTTAACTATCTCGGGCATGGTGAGAAATCAGGAGATCAAATAAAAGGGAATGCTCCTCGAGATGGTCTCAATTTCGACCTAGGTACACATTTTACGAAGGAACACCTTTCACAGAATATAGATAATCTCGAGGAGGCTGATGGTCTTGAAGACATGGAAACATTGGAGGAGCAAGCCCATGGACACCTTTTTGGTCCAAAAATTATTGTTGTTCTTGGACTTGGAAAACCTAGTTTAGGGTGTGCTGATGGTCGGTTTCATCCCAAGTCGACACATTCAGAGATAAATGTGGATACAAGGTTGTCTCTTCAAAAAGGCGTGAAGAAAAAAGATGCTATAAGTTATGTCTCTGATAAAGCAACTAAACAGTTGGATACTGACAAACCCATTGCACATGTTAGAGGAAATTTGGGTTCTGAAGTGAAAACAGGTATTGCTGGGTCTAACAATTCTGGTAAGGAAGCTTCCCTTCCTTTAGCAAAGCGTCATCGCGGGGCGTCTGAAGCTTTGTCTGATACTACTATTGGTCTTGATAATAGAGGGGAAAAGTTCCCTCATGGAACAAAAAATGATGCTACTTCTAGGATTGAAATACCATCCACCCGATTGCCCAAGAAAAGGAGAGCAGTCTGCATTTACGAAGATGAGGAAGATGAACATCCCAAAACTCCTGTTCACAAGGGATTTCCAAGGAATGTGAAAGTGTCTACAGCAGATAATGCAAAAATCGCTGAAACACCAGATGGAGATTCTGATGTTCTCAAGATAAGTTCTTTGGGTTCAAATGCCTGTAAGGATGGTCGGCAAATGGAACCACCTTCACAACAAAAGGAGGAAGCCCTCTCTCCACCGCCAATACGAGCCTTGGAGAACAGACCTAGCAGGGAAACGGCTGCAAATCTTACAGTTGGTTCCAAGGGATCAGAATTTGAGAATTTGTCATTGAACGGGGTCAAGGAGAATTTGATTTCCCCCAAAAGGTCCCCTGGGCTTACCACTTCTGGCATACTTATCACAGAGCAAAACAAATCTAATAAGCTTCAGATGAAGTCCTCAAACAATGTTAAACAAAAGAAGGCTTCATCTGGGTCTCATAAGGATTCAAATTCTTTGTCTGAAGACTTAAAGCCTTTTCAAAATCAGGCAGCATCCCAAAGAAACAGGCTGAAATCATCTTTAGAGAGGTTGAAGGATACTCCAAGGACAATTTCACGAGCATATGAATCTACATTGACAGAAAATGCTGCAGGCTTCAATCGTTCACGATCTGAAAGGTGTGCATATTGTGGTATATTCTAGATTAACTTTGTTATATGCCTTACTGTGTTTTGATTTGTGCATCTCATTCTACTTTCATTGATCACAGACTGGACTTTGCTTTTGAAGATAATAATACTTTGTTAAGCAGTTCTTCGACTCTGGATTCTACTTCGTCCATGAAGCATCTCATTGCTGCTGCTCAGGCAAAACGAAGACAAACTCAGGCACAAAATACTTCTGTTGGGACTTTAAGCTTTCCTGCTGTATTGAGCACTGGTGCCCAAGGAATGAGCCCCAGCTATTCTGGTCTGCATTTGCTGCCTGGTGCTGGTAGTCTGGTGCAAGCAGAACTGCAGGGATCAAACAACAAGATAAACTTAACTTCTCAATCTGTCCATGCTGGGCTAACTGGCTCACAAAATCAACACAGCGCTGAAGATTTAACAGAGAGAAGGGCTAATTCTGGTTCTAGGCACGTTGGAGAATCTCTAAGCGGTGGAACTGAGGCAGCTGTTGCTCGTGATGCTTTTGAGGGAATGATAGAGACCTTATCAAGGACTAAAGATAGTATTGGACGTGCCACTCGTCATGCTATTGATTGTGCCAAGTTTGGCATTGCCAATGAGGTAAGTGGTTGGTACTCTTTTATTCTAGAGATCGTGATTCTGTGGTAAGCTGATTGGAGATCCATGGCTTTGACATATTTACGTTATAGATAGCACATGTTCATTTTGTTATCTTATCATGTTTAAATTGTTCTGATGATTAGTTAGTTTATTATACAACTATTCTTATGATTGAACCATGGTCATGCACATAGCTAGTGTTCCAGATCATTTTTTTTAATGTTATTCCACTATTGATAAATGTGTACAAGAATCATGGCAGAATACTATGCAAGTTCAAAGAACTAGCAACTATGGACCTATGAAGTCCAGATCAATTCTTGCTTCAGTTAGGCATATATGTTTGTTGGCATCGTTGCTGTTAATACAAAGTGATCAAATGTTAAGTTTGACTCTTCAATGAGATTGCAACCAGCTGTTTTGGCATCTAAAGTATTTAAATCTGAAGCTAATGGTTCTAAGTCTTGGTGCACATTTTGGGATGTAAGCTAATTATCAGGATGAAGGAAAGGAACATATTTGGAGTTATTTTGATGTCAGTAGTCTGGTTGTTGTAGTTTCCTGAAAAAGTGCTGGTGGATTCACAGGCCGCTTCACCTTGGTTTGATTTCTTGTTTCATTTGGTGCAAGTACATATTGTCTTGATGTTTTGAATATAATTGCTTGTGGCTTTAAGTAGAAACCCTTGATTTATTATTCTCAATAAAAGGCTTCATCTGTGTGGGCCAAATGATGGGGTTCTAAGTGCCAACTCATGTTGTGAAGGAATTTGCTTTAGTTTATACGTATTTAATTGCAACTGAGATGAGCTTGAACATTTATTGCAGGTTGTTGAACTTCTAATTCAGAAACTGGAAGATGAGTCAAGTTTCCATCGAAAAGTGAACCTATTTTTTCTTGTTGATTCGATTACCCAATGTTCTCATAGCCAAAAAGGTAGGGGCATTTTCTTGGAAATTGACAGTCATTTTTGTGCTTTGATTGTAATGTCCCTTTATCAAGGTCTTGAAGTTAATTATTTTACTGTTATTTTTCAAGCAAATAATCAATGCTGAGCAATATTAGCTCCTGCAACTTTGTAGGTATTGCTGGAGCATCTTACATTCCCATTGTTCAATCAGCTTTGCCACGTCTCCTTGGTGCTGCTGCCCCCTCGGGAGCTGGTGCTCGTGAAAACCGACGCCAGTGTCTCAAGGTTAATAGTTATTCACAAAGGATTTTAGCATCTATCTTTGGCTTTCCCATGTTAATCCTTCTTTTTTCTTCGTCAGGTTCTGCGCTTGTGGCTTGAGAGAAAAATCTTTCCCGAATCTGTCCTTCGAACATATATGGATGATATTGGAGTATCAAATGATGAAGGGACCAGTGGATCTTCCATTAAACGTCCTTCTCGAGCTGAACGTGCTGTCGACGATCCAATTAGAGAAATGGAAGGCATGTTTGTCGATGAATATGGGAGGTTGGTCATGTTTCTTTTCCTTATTTTGGGTTTTGAGGGTAGCTAAAAATTATAAAGGAGCAATCTAAAGTGGGAAATGATATGGCAATAGTTTGTAAATGTGAAAATGGCCCCATCAATCCGATGGTCTAGATCAGCTTTTTATTGAAGCAGTTAAGATAGTTATGGATTAATTTAAAAAGGGAGAAAAAAGTAAAAAAATTGTTTGTAAATTACGGTCGGGTAGTTTAGAATATTTAGAGTAGAACGAACTTGGTTATTGTCTGTGCTGCTTTAGTTGTCTGTTGTCTTCTGTTTTTTAAGTTTCTTTCTGACAAGTCTGAATTTTGATCTGATTTGTGTTCTTCTGTGTCATTCATCATTTCCCTGCATATTATAGGCAGACAATTTTTTTTTCTGACGGTTTTTCTAAACTCTTTTTAGTTTTATGAGATATGAAAGGATTGTTACCAGAGACAGGTGATATATTGAGGAAAAGTTGTCACATTAATAAAATTCTCTATTTACCATTCACCAAAAAAACAGAATGCGAAAAGTTGGACTTAGTTATGCAAGATGTTGCATACCATATAGTATTCATTTAGTTTCCAAATATGTTTCTTTTGAAATTAATAGTATTACTATTGAGAATATTTCATGACACTTCTGAAAGTGCACCATGCACAATTAATACTAATGGAAAAATAATTATTTCCTCGTAGCTTTGAATAAACATTTGAACTCAACACATGTTTCAGGGATTCTCTTTTTGCATTCGTATACCAGAGATGTGCCCATGCTATACATGTTTTATTTACACATACCCATATGTATATCTATGTAATTCTGGTTGTGCTTGCTTTTACATTTTTAGTTTATATATAAGGTGAAATTGACGCAAATAGAAAAGACCAAAAAAATGCCCGTTGATGAGGCTTTAGGGGAGAGGGTTGGATTTTGGGGAGATGGGGAGGGGGAATTGGGACAAATAATGGAAACATAGATAATAATATGATTTTGCTAGATATAATTGCTGTCAAATGTTTTATAATTTTTCATTGAAAAAATTGACCATTGTCTTATTTGGTGCATCAGCAATATAACGTTTCAGTTGCCGGGGTTTCTACCTTCTCATGTCTTTGAAGATGATGAGGAAGAAGAGGATCATGATCATCCTATCCTTCCCGGCAGAGGAGATCCAGTCACAACTTCCCCTGAAGAGTCGACTCCTGCTTCTAGAGAGGCAAGAGCAAATGATGCCACTCCCAGTGACAGGCGCCATTGTATTCTGCAGGATTTTGATGGTGAGCTTGTTATGGAGGATGTTTCTGGGCATCTGAAGGATGAAAGATCACCAGCCATGGATATTGTTGAATCAAAGGCAGAGCCTCGGGAAGTTGATGAGATTCATGAACCTGCTTCCGCAGATTCTGCCGAGTTTCCCCCTCTTCCTGAGGGTTCACCACCATTACCACTCGATTCTCCTCCTCCACCCCCGCCCTTGCCACCTTCACCGCCACCTCCTCTTCCGCCACCACTTCCTCTGTATCCACCTCCACCTCCTCCCCCACCGCCCCTTCTCTCAGAGCCACAACTCCCTTCGGTGCCTCCTTCAGGACCTCCACCTTTCATTAGCCCAACATTGGTGCCCCCTCCGCATCCATTGCCATCTCAATCTGTAGTTCCACCTCAATCATCATTCCAGCCTTTGCCTCAGTTGATATGTCAACCGCCAGTTCCATGCGAGTATTCTGGGCCTTCAAATGTAAAAAACTTTTTTATTTTGTTAAGTTCTTTCTAGCTATGTGTCTCAAATGTTTCTGGACTAAGTCTTTACTCCATACAGGATAAACAAGCTGTGCAAATGGCTTCCCATAATCCTCATGGGGTTCTTAGTGATGCTTTTGTGAAGAGCGAGTTGTCAATGCAACAACCACCTTTGTTTGTCACAGCAGGAGTCAGTTCTCAAGAACCTTCTGGATTTAATCCCTCAAGACATTCTGAATTTGGGTGTAATGGCCAATATTTGAGCTCCCAAACTTCACAACCCCACCAGCAGTATCAGCAAAGTAATACGCCTTATGCTCAGAGACCACCACATATTGTCCCACCACAAAATGTGTCAAGCCAGTACTCATATACAAAGCCCCCTGTTCCTCAACATCCTCCTCAGCATCCTTATGCTCATCAGTATTCATATCCACCTCCAGATGGCCGGAAGCAGTTTGGTTCTGATGAGTCATGGAGGGCATCCTCCAGTGAGTTTAATGCTGATAACCAGAGCGGTCCATGGATGAATGGAGCAAGAAGTTCTTCCACCCCGGGTGGAGCATATCAAGAAGGTATGGTGTACTGGTAGAACATGGCTCTGTTTGTCCTAGACAACTTTAGAGTTGAAAAAGTTCTCTTTTTGCATATCTCTCTCTAATTGCTGCTAGGTCGTAGAATTTTTTTTTAGCTTAAGACCTATTTTGTGCTTCTGCTAAATATTTGAACTGCTAATTTTCTTTAGTTCCCCACTTCCAGGTTACTTTCGGCAACATTTTGAAAGGCCGCCATCAAAAAGCATGTCTTTTCACCCCCCATCAATAAACAATCCTCCTCTTCCTGCTACTGTTCCAGGTAGCTGTCCTGCAATAAGTTGATGGTTCTTCTACTTTGCCAGTGCAGCTCCAGAGGCAGCATTGAATTATCTTCGAAATGTATTTTATTAGGTCATACCGGTGCACGCATGATGCCTTCCAGACCAGATGTATCTTCATTAAATTGCTGGAGACCAGCTTAAGGAGGTTCGTAGATATTCTGGTAAGTTTTGTTGCAGACTTGTTTACTGCATCATTTCATAACCTTTCTGCAGTTGGGACCTAGCTTACTAGCGATCCATTTCATTTATTCCTTCCTATTTTGATATGGCACATCCTAGAGGAATGGATATCAAGTGTTTAGTTGCTGACTGCTAAATCTCTATGAGGAATCGAGAAGGCCTTTGGGTCTTCTGGGACTGGAGAGGCTTCTACTATATAGTAAACCCTGTCATTGGTGCCAACTGTTACTGTGCGGTCATGGGCCAATTCATAACCTTAATGGGAGAACTTAAAAGAGACCTACTGTGCAAGTCTCTCGGGGTCTTTTTGTGGACTCCTCTCTCTGTGCCGCTTGGCTTGATTGTTTCTGCTTTACTCAATTATTTCAGTGCTGCTGAAAAGAAGTATTTGGTGGGACATGCTGCTTCAGGAGGAGATGGTATTCTGGTCCAGTTGGCCTCATTGATGGAACTAATCGAGAAGGTGACAGGACAGTGTACATTGTTAATTTTTCCTGACAAATGTATCTCCCGGAGGATATGCTTCCCATGTATAGGCCTCTCTTTTTCCTGGTCAGTGCATCTGTTTCTTCTTACTTGTAATTATGCTCTGGTACATCGTACAAGAACGTTCTTTTTTGCCTAGGAAAAAAAGGGAAAGAAAAATGATAATAACGGTCTCTCTTAATTCTTGCATCTCTGGTTGCTTATAATTTTCTCTCTTCTTGTTTTCTTTCTTTTTTTTAAAAAAAAATTGTTGAGGTTGTTGCTTCTTATCTTTGTCGTGGCATCACAGGTGGCGATCAGCCTGTTGCTGTCTTGAACCTATTGTCCAGTGTTCAAAGGTTTTTAATAACCAAAACATCCAACTTGTGGATTGCTATGCACAGGAATCCAACTTATGGAAATAGCTGATTAACGAAAGAACATATCCATACGAGCAGTATAACCTGTTATAAATGATAATTTCTACTTCCTCGGTCATGGGGTTGGTATTGAAGTTTGATACTGCAAAAAATGTAATGGAGAGCTGGGTCTTGGGTAGGGGTCTTGAGCAAGAACCAGACAGTCTGTTCCTGGCTGAGCTGCGTTTATTTGTGTAGTAGTAGTAGTATAGGGATTATAGGGAGTATGTATGATGGTGACACAGGAAAGCTGGAGAACATTACTGAGATTCACAATCACAGTCACGGTTGATATTTTATCATATTATTTAGGTATGTCATCATCATGACAAATAAAATTGGATCGCGTCCGGACCGGATTGGCTTGTCTCTGGCTCTTTGCCTTGCCCTTCTCTTATGTCGGGTTGGGCCGTTTCCATTTCACTTTGTTCGTTCTGAAATGGGGGTTTTTATCTGAGTGAGCTGGACCTTGAGGTGGGCCTCGAATGATGAGCTCATCGTTATAGGGATTTGTTATATTTCTAATTAATAATTAATTGAATGAATAAAGATAGTAGACAGACACATGATATTGTCCATTGTTATTATTATTACTATTATTTTGTTTTTTTTATGGATTTTTCGTTGTGAAAAAGGCAGGAAGGAAAGAAGGAAAGAAGGAAGGAAGGAAGGAAGGAAGATGGCATTGGCTGGTTAGGTTTGACGAGAGGCAGGTGAGGGGGGGAGAGAGAGTTGAAAGCACGTCATCTTCTAGGCCTGGCCCAAGTCGCTGGTATCGATTTGAGCATACAGTGAGATCCCTACTACTACTTGGTTCTTTTTCCAGCCCCCTGTATAATTTATCTGTTGAGTAATACCCCATGTTTTATGTTATATAACTATAAGAATTTTATTTTCTAGAGTAAAATTTTAAGATATAATTAATAGTCTTACTTGTAGCTCGAAAATTTCCTTATCAATATTCTTTTTTTTTTTATTCACTCACTCATCTCATTTTCAAATAGCCATCTTACAGCCCACTGGGATAACTTAGAAGTGGAGTTTCACTACCCAACTTAGACATTGACTGACCTTTTCCATCATTAATATTAATTATCTATTATTTTCTCCAGAATTAGTTTCATTTGATTCAAGTTGGCGTACATAGGTAGGTCTTCTACTGAGTAACACGAATTTAGTTACTATCCGATATATTTTCTTACTATACCAAAAAAAAGGTGTATATATCTGCAATCTTTATTACAATAGTTAAGTATTATGGCTTTGCTATTTATTTTTTTTAATTGAGAATTAAAAATCTTTTGATTCATCGGGAAAATTTACAACTTAGCCTTCATTTTGTGTCAAGGAACATGAGGAAATTTACTTGATTTCGATGTGAAAGGCCAATTTCTTCTTATATATAGATCTAAAAGTTAGCGACAATTTTTCAGTAACATCTAGGCTCACAATAAATCCTGAGATCCTCCTAGGGTAACATTTGATTTGCATGCCATGCCCATCATCATATTCAAATTACTCTTGACTGAGCTCACTAAAAGTAAGTAAACTAGGTTCCAACAGGAATTTAGTTTAGGCTGCTACATAACATCTCTCTGATTAGTTTTTAAGAATCCAGGATAGGAGCAGGAGGATAGATGCAATGCAAATGCAAATCCCAGTTCCAACAAATCTCATCTCATTGAAGGAGAAGGATAACTGTTCCAACTATAGCAGCAGGCCGCATTAGCAGCTCTACTCTACCATTGGAACAAAAAACCACCGTCTGTTCCAAAACTGCCAACCAAGTACAAGTATATATGCACTGCAAGATTTAACCAATATGTACAAGTCATTCATTGCACCTAAATTATTTCTATCGGCCATCCATCCAATTCAGTCACTACTACTCACCGTCAGGGAGGATCACCCAGAGATTGATCACTCTCCTAGTCTCTCCCAGTCCCAGCCCTGCCTCTCCTCCTGTTGCCCTCATAATCAGCATCATCCGTGGGCAACTCATACCTACAAATGGGGCATGAGTTGTGCATTTCAAGCCACGGGAGGAGACAGTCTGAATGATACATATGCTTACACGGCATTTGCTTCACCTCCATGTCCTTCACCAACTCATCCTGACACACTGCACACTGATTCATCTCGGAATCAAGGATCTCATCATTGATTTTTATGGTAGGAAGGGTCTCGATAGCAGATTTCGAGGCTGGTGGGGTCCCATACCGATTTGGGTCATTCTCGGCAAGCTGCTGAATGAGCTGCTCCAGCCCCGGTCCGATGAAATAGTCGCCAGCATTAGCTGGTATTCTTGTCGCCGGTGGGGAACGATCCTCCTCGATCACAACACGAATTTGTACCCCTATGGATAATGAATCCTGGGGGCGGGGACGGCGGCGGCGGCGGATCTGCGAGGTAGCAGAAGGGTTGATAAGGGGACGCGACTGATCGCTGGCGGATGCGCCCGACAACGAAGAGGGAGCCGAGTGGTCAGCGGTTGTATTGGGACTCGAAGAGGGAGGGTGCGGATTGCGGTAATGTGCGGCCGTAGTAGAATTGGGGCTTGAGGAGCGGCGGGATTGGAGGCAATATGTGATAGTGGTGGATATCCGTGAAAGGAAAGCGATGAGGGGACGTGGAGGGAACGGTCGGCGACGATCATAGCTGCCGCCTGGGGTTTCTTCTTCGCAGCAGAGCAGGCACTGAAGAACCTCAAAGATACAGGAGGTATCCGAAGAAGCCATTGACTGATATTATTTCGGAAGAATCACCTCAACAAAGAAAGAAAGATTAAGGTGCTGAGCAGTTACTCATCCGCACATCTATATCTGAAATCGCTTTGCCTCTGAACCTGCAACAGTGTTAATGGATTAAGAAGCCTCTGTGACTCTGTCAGTGACGGCTTGAGTCTGTCGAGGACGCAGCAGCCGCAGGTCTTCCTTGTTGACTTGGCTGGACTGATTGGCTGTCGTCGAGAGTCGCGATGCATTGCAATTTGCAAGGAATGAGGAGAAGAAAAATTGGACTCTCTGTAGCCCAACTAAATGGGCTTTTTTGAGGCTCTTTACATTCTTATGCTTCAAAGAGGAGCACACACTGAAGTTGTACTCGTATTATTTAATAAAATTGATGGGTAAAAAGTAAATGTACAAAAAATAATTAAATGAAATTTTAGCTATATTTAATTTCAGAATGTGTAATTTTTCGGTAAATCTAATATGAAGAATAAGTAATAAATTTAGAAAAAAATTGAGTTAGTGGAAATAGTAGAGATAATATGAGAAAAATGAATGTAAAATATGAAGAATAGTGGACATATATATCCCGATGCCTCATCTCTTTTTCGTGATAAAAGAGGTTCATGCACCTAATACAATGATAGAAAGTAAAGGCACATAACTCTCACGGTAAAAATCGAACTCAAAGTCTCTTCTTTGAATGCCCTTTGTTTGCTGAAATTGGCGGAAGCATTTTGCTGTTACTGGGAATACATCGAAGAAGTACAGTTGTATGCAGTAGCTACAAAATGCTATTAGGGAATACAAATATGAGAAATGCCTCTCGAATGCAAGGCCTATCTCTTGTTGCAACTATCTATAAGTGTATAGCAAAAATCCTTGCAAATTGATTAAAGATGGTCTTGTTCGATCTTATCCGCTCAAACCAGTCAGCATTCATCAGCGGCAGAAACATATCAGACAACGTAATTCTTGCCCATGAGCTAGTTCATAATTATCATAGACGAGGTGTTTCCGCCAAAAGTGCAATCAAAATTTGATCTATTCAAGGCATTTGACTCTCTCGGCTGGGAATTCATCTTTAACCTCCATGAAGCTACAGAATTCCCCATTGACTTCACCAACTGGTTAAAAAGTTGTATTACTTCGGCATGATTTTCAGTTTCTGTGAATGAATCATTAGCAGGTTACTTCCAGGGGCAAAAAGGAGTCAGACAAGGTAATCCTTTGTCACCCTACATCTTTGTCATGCTATGAAAATTCAAAATCCTCACACAGCTGTTGAACAGGAAAGCTGAACAAAGAATACTGGGACATAACCCTAAATGCAAAGGACTGAAGTTGACGCATCGAACATTTGCTAATGATTTGTTTGTTTTTACCGACTATGATGCGGCTTCCGACAATGCTATTTTTGAAGTGTTGGACCAGTTTTACTGCTTATCGGGGATAATTTAGCCCCGAGAAATCTGAATTCAACTTTGTAGGAATAACATATGAGATGGCTGATTCACTAGTTGAAATGATTGGCTTCCGAAAAGGCTTATTGCCTATTAATATTTGAGTGTTCCATTGGTTACCGAGAAGCTAACAGCTCAGAGTTGCCACACACTTATTGACAAAATCACCTCAAGGGTGAGAACTAGACATCTAACTCTCTTTCATATGCAGGGTGCCTCCAACTTGTCAATTTGGTGCTCCAAAGCATGACCAATTATTGTTGTAAGCATTTTATCCTTCCAAAGGGTGTAACCAAAAGAATTCAACAGATTTGTACTGCGCTCCTTTGGAAGGGCCAGGGA
>JAOYND010000031.1:100588-110888 GCA_025802135.1 Lagerstroemia fauriei | reverse complement strand
AAATAAACCAGTTCGATTTGGTTTGAGCCGGTTAACCGAATTGATTACACTTAAAAATTAGCCAAACCTAAGTGAGACTGGTTCAATTCTTGCCAGACCAGTTTTCTTGCCCACCCGTATTCGGGATTGAATGAACCCTTGTATTAACACCCCACTTCCGAAAAATGGGACCATATTGAGAGAAGTAAACATCATAATGGGTTACACTCATGGAATGCCAAAGATATGAGGCATTACTTAGCAATTGCTATGGCATCTCATGGGCATAGAGATTAAACAAATTTATAGATGAAGGTTGTCAAAATCGCTCTTACCTATCAAAGAAAACATTTTTGCTGCTGGCGCACAACTTGAAGGTATGGAAAGTGCCTGACCACGAGGATCAAACATGTAAAAGTGGCCTCCAGAAACAACTGAGAGGAGGTCACAGAGAGAATAACAGCTTAACAATCCCAATCCATAATTAATTGTATCACCACGCATTCTCCAAGGAGGACGAAGTTGAAGACCACAAACTTCCTCCCTACTTAGAGTGACACCTTCCAATATGACCACTAAACCAGGACCCTGGAATTCAGCTGCAGCAGCCACAGAATTAGCAATATTGACAAGAATCATTTTGAGCTCGTGCAAGCAAGCTCTCAATATCATAACAGATATATGCTGATGACATCCCTTTTCCAATTTTTGCTTATCTATGCTAAGTTATTCCTAGCATAATTACAAAGACAAATGCTATTGTTGTTTATGATGCTTCCCCAGAAATCTAACCGCTCTCTTTTTGGCAAAACAGAATATAACAAAACGAACATAGACCAAATACAATGAGAACAAGGTTCCAGACCCACACATACCGAGATTCTGTTGTAGTAAAGATTCACGATGATGTTCTCTCTCGTCAAGAATCACATGCAACTTCTTTGCCTTGCAACAATCTGCCAACTCAAGAATGTCGAACAACAAAAACTCACTGCTCCCAAACATGGCCAGAAGCTCCTTTATTTTACTGTAGTCCATGCAAGGAAGATCTCTAGTCATCTCTTCATCAACTAATGAAACAGAACGTATTGATTGTATACCCAGTTTGCTGGCCAGATCATTGCTAATGCATGGATGAATAAATTGTTTCTCAACAAGAGAAGCAGTTTCCATCCAAGGAGCATCATTAAAGAGAAGATTCCTCGCACATACTAGAATTCCAAAAGAATCTGGAACCAACAGCCGGGCATAAGATTCCTCAGAAAATGATCTCTCCGAAAAGTAATCTGCAACTACTTCAAGGATACGAACAACAAAATTCAGCTGGTCCATTGTAAGAGATGAACCCCTGATGTCATTTTGTAAGTGTTGCAGCACTTGAAGATAATCCCAGACATCAAAGCTTGGTCTGACACCTAATTCTAAAAGCAAGTCTTTGAATTCCACTAGTTCAGATGGAACAGCATATAAATAAGGATGAAATTGTACGGGTGAATCAAAAGCAAGAGCCTTGGCAGGTACAAAATTATCTCCTATCCAAATACAGGGAACACCATCAAGCATGGATTTTAAGACCAGAAAATCATCAGTACCAACGTATTCCTCCAATTCTGAATAAAGGGACAGTATGCCATTTCGTAGAGCATCACCAAAAACAGGATCTTTTAGAGATAGTGGTCTAATTTGACCATAAACCTTCGCTACCTCAATCAACTGTGCTGACAGAACTTCTATCCCTGGAGAATCCATCCAACCAAGTTTATCCAGCAGGTAGGAGGAATTACAATCAACATCTAATATGTGCATTCTAGAGGAAACCAACCAAATATGAGATTTAGGCCTCACTGTATTTGGAGAAGCAACTTGAGTAGCCGTCTTCACCCATGGGATTCCTTTGAATGGAGGATTCGCACACGTAGGGCACCAATCAATAGACCTCAACTCAGACCAAAAATCCTCTTCTGGTTTATCATCAGCTAGAATTCCACATATCAAATCGTTCCCTGTGTTATATAGAGAGAAATTCCCGCTACTTGGATGAGAGTCGCAAGCTTCCGCATTAGAGGCAGCATTATCGGATGCTAAAATATCGCAGACCAAGACACTAGAACTACCCTCTTTTCTCTCGCCAGAAAGTTTAAGGGCTACATCATCTAAAAGGCCAACCAAATTCTGCCCGTACTTTACAGCATCTGAGTCTCCAGAGTCATGAAGCATTGCCACTGATCTTGCACAATCAAGCAAGCCAATAAAACCAAGTGTTCTCCGAAGCCCAAAGAACCTTAAAATTTCCAAAATATCAGGGTGAGAAAATTCTTCAGCGGGGAAAAAAGCCTCTGCATGAAGAATCCTCTTGAGCTCAGGCACACCAGGATCGTACAGTCTGTTGGAACAATTGTATAGACAAAATTAAGCAGGCAGTGATTAGCTGATAATATCAAGAGAAGATAAGATTATGACAAGTATAAATAAATATATGAACTGATAAGCTTCGCTAATGAGTTAACCAGCAACTTTTGCTACAGAGTTGACAGTTCTTGATTGCTTGGTGCAGTAGATGAGCAAGCATAACCGCACATATGTTGCCTCAAGAAGCCATGCTGACCAAATATATATTCATGCATTTGAATTCGTCTTCAAGAAAGTATCTTAACATACCAAAACCAAACTTTTCATGTCCATTTCATGAAATCATCTCCATAAGCATGTCAAATCGGAGGACAAAGTGAAAAAGCTATGTTACAAAACCCTTGAAAATGAATATTCAAAATGGTATCTATTAACTTATCTTGTATATAGGCTAAGAGAAGATTGAAACTAAGAACGAGTCAAATTGGAAAACTTACCTTGATGGCTGCTGCCAACACCCATTTGCACCCAAAACAAACGGTAGCACAGAAATGGTACATCTTGCAGAAGCATTTTCTGCGGCTAAAAGCTTGACATCTTGTAGAATAGCAGATACAGCTCCTGGCTGCGACAAAAAATTTGGCATGTGGTTGAGAACATAATCTTTATAAAATTCTAGCTTTGATGGCTCCACAATTCCCAAGTATCTTTTGAGAATATCTCTTTCCTTTTCAGTCTCTGTTCGTAGAAAGTCATCATTCAACAGATCTGTACGAACATCATCAGGCTTCAGCCATTTGACCGGTCCGCACAGACTCAAAAGCTTTCTACTTCTATATAATTCAAAAACTGGAAGGTACTTGATAAGGTTTATCTGCCTTTCATCCAGTTGCTCCTCAGAGAACCATTTGGACTGAAGAATGAAGTTCTTGAGTTCACGTATCTCGCCCTCTGATGCATTGCCAAAAAGGCCTGCAATCCTCTCCGGCTCACCAGCAATTGAAACAAGTGCATTTAAAATACCCGCCGCAGTTGGTGGATGCACAAAATTTTCCAATTGTGGATGTTCAATTGACATATCAGTTCTCAAGAATTGGCAGCCTACTTTCAGCAACAAAGAACACATATTTTCACTCCATCCATCATTTCTGATCACAATGGAGTTCTCGACAACCATGAAAAGGTAATTATTACCAACCGGGAGTATGGGCCACTTGGAAAACACATTCAGATCATGACAGCTTGTCTTCAGATAGTCCCAAAACAACAAAAACCATTCAACACTCGGCTGTCCTACAAGACCAGGAGACCATATCACCTGCTTTGAGTGATGCCAGTCTGCAGGAAGGACTTTGAAGAACAGTTTCTCAAGCAATTCACATGACAAAACAGAGAGATTTGACTCTCCAGATTGGGCCATGTCAAATAGCTTTATATGAACTTCCAAAGGAATCCCACCATCCACAAGTTGATACGGAATAAGATCCTTGAGAAGACCATACTCATTCTCCCGTGCAATATATATTCTCCCACTGACACCATTCTTGTCAAATACTGTGAATGAGCCATCAGCAAGAGGCAGCAAAGGTAAACCATACAAGTTGCTCGGTTTAGTACCTACTTTTTGATCAAACAAGCAGTATTCAAGGGCCAATACCATTCCTTCTCTGTCCTTCAAGTTCCATCGCCGCCTAATCAGCAAGTTCCTCAAATATTGAGGTGAAAGGAAATGCAACGATGAGGAGCTCTCCAGGAAATTTTCCACAAGAAACTTAGAAGCCATGGCCAAAGGCAAACCGGCATCTGATAATGCTTCTACAAGCTCGGAAGCCTTAGGAAAATTGTAATCAGGAAAGATAGCTTGTTTAGCTGAAATCCACTGGCCCCCTCTGGCCTTTGTATATAATACACGGAAACCAATATTAGCGATCGAAGCATACACTTTCTGCACCATTGACGCCCAAGGTCCTGATGTCCCAGTTGTTGGCCAAATTGAAAAAAACAAATCACATGGACCGATCTCTAATGCAAGTTTCTCAAGCAAGTGACCATAAGCTGGGGCAACAATACCTTCAAGGAGGTAAATATTCCAGTCAGATCGTATTTTTCCTTGCCCTGTCATGTCATTACCAAACCAGATATCCCTCCTGTTTGATGACAACTCAAAATATGCATTTAGATGCACAGGAAGGCCCGTGCTTATAGGAAGTGGCAAAAAGCAGAAAGCACGGCCCTCAAAATCCTTTGCATCTTTTATGGACCCCAAAGCAGACTGAAATAGTTCTTGTGTACCAGAGCCACTTATTTCATTTTCAACAGACCCAGAATGCAAATGTGCGGCAACACAGGCCCACGGAACAAACTTATTGGACTTCACATTGGAAGCCCCAAAATGATTATTAACTCGCCCACTACCTAAACATTCACTGGTTATCCAGAAGTGTGATAAAGCATCTGATGAGCCTTGTTCTGTTACCACAACCTTCTGGCATCTATATGGCAAATCTTTATCAACAAATTCAGCCAACTTCTGCAAGAATTGATCTCTATCCATTTCAGTATGTTTATTTCTGTCAATGAAGCCAAATACTTGATGCGACGCCTGGGAATTGGCAGGATACTCAGCAAGTGATTTTTTTTGCACACGGTGAAGGAGCCGCATTTCCTTTCCACTACCGTCCTTGACAAAAATGGTGATAGTTTTCACATTCCTCAAGAAAAGCAAGGAATTAGAAAGAGAATCAGAAAAGGAAGCAAAAAGAGAGATAACATCTTCAGGAGCATAACTTTCACTCTTAATTTGGCTTTGGGAAGCGGCAGTTGCACTCCTAAGTGGGAAGCGGAAGAGGGTACCAGGAAATGGTTGCTGCATGTCACAGCCAAATTGCAAGAAAGGAGAAAACTGGTCAGGAAACTGTTCCAAAATGTTTCTTCCCGCAAATCTGATGCGCAAGCCTGGGTGCGAAGGGGAGATCCCAGGCAAGTTACAGGCATGGGGATCAAACATAACAATGTTTTCCCCAGAAACAAACGCAGGTATATCAGTGAAATGATAAACACAGTTGAACCCAAGCCCAAATCGTCCTATTGCAAAGGGCTTCTCCAATTTACTTTCTTGACCAATTCGCGAAATCGCATATAGATCTTGCGGGCTAAAAACTGAGTCATTGAAGCAGTAGAGCGCAGGACCCTGCCAGTCAACCATTTGAGGGGAGAGAACAGAAGAAGTGCCATACTGAGTCTTGTCCAAGAGAAATGCCACTTCAGAAGCTCCAGCATCCTCTGCATTCTGGACAAGCTCATACAACACTCCAGGTCCATCTGCATACATCTCAAGGATATGTCTAAGCCTCGTGGTCAAGGCCTCATGCTGTCCAAAAGCTTCAGCAGCCCCAGACAAACTTAAGTTCATTGAATCAGCATTCTGAGCAAGCAAGATCCGACGAAGTGAGCAGACACCAAGCCTCTCCGCAACATCATTCGATATGTTTGCATGAACAAATTTCTGATGTGTTTTCTTCGCATTCAACGATATTTTAGATCCACCACCTAATGGTCCATCAGAAAGTTCTGAGCTAAGCAGCCAGGGTGCATCATTATACACCAATTCACTAGCAGGAAACAATCTACGTGAAACATCTGGCAAATAGATTTTCACTTGTCGATCATGAACCTGAACTTCTGATAGATGTTGCACAATCAATATAGCTGCCCTCAATTCCTGGGCATCAAGAGGAAAAGAGCCCTTCCTGATGGCTATTCTACATAAGATATCAATGTAATCTGCAGGCTTTAAGAATTCTCGAACAGCAAGCTCCAAGAATAAACCTCTAAAAACTGCTAGATCAATAGGTATTACGCGTATATATGGGGCCAGGTGAATAGGACCATCGAGGACAACCTCATCCGAGGTTGCAAACCCATCTCCAACCCAAATCCACCTACTCCCTTCAAGAACAGCCTTCACAATCTCCATCTCTTCTGAACCGAGTAAACCTGTCAGTATCGAGTATATTCTTGGCATTGCCAAAGCTAATTCTTGTCGGAGCACTGAATCGGTCACAACATCATTATTCTTTCCAAGTTCAAGTAGCTGCGCAGCAATCACAGCCCCTCCGGGAGGAGAAGACCATCCAAGCCCATGAGACAATGCCGTGGAAGAGCACTCACCATCCAATATTCTCAAGCTTGCCGAAACAAGCCACATGTCTCTCTCCAATCTCACATGTTTTGGGGGAGCAATTTCAGAAGACACGATTGGCCATGGTAGAGTCTGAAATGGAGGAGTCAACAGAACAGGGCACCAGCTGATCATCCTCAGGTCACTCCAGAACTTCTCCACATCAGATTTCAAGTTTCGAGGTCTAAATGCAGTAGTGGCAAGTGAAAATAATCTATTAGCATTACCCTGCTCGTACTCCAACTTATCAGGTAACCACTTCATAGCATTCACCTCTAAAAAGGAAAGCAGCACTTTGCCTCTGGAGTATGCCATCTGGTGGTCTTCTTGCATCAGTCGTTCTACCTGTCGTGCACTCTCCAGGACTGTCTCTGGGGTAACAGAGGTCCTGAGGCCCAAACCTTGTAGCATATCCAAAATCTCTGCATCTTGGAAGCAGCCATGAGGAAAACAACCAGAATTTTCTAGTAAAGCAAACAGCTCTTGTACTCGAGGATCATATAAAGCTGAAGGACACTTAACAACACCACTCAATGTAGGAACAAATTCCAAAGTTCTTAAGTAATCCCTTAAAAATGGATCCTCGTGACATAATTGGGGCAAATTCTTCAAAACTGAAAGCATGATACTATCTCGAAGTTCAGGCTCTAGGTCAGTGAGCATGCAAAAGACCTGCTCTCTGTAGAACTGCACCTTTCCCATCCTCTTGATCCCATAATACCTTGATAATACATCCCCTTCTACATCTGAGGAGATGATTATAAACTCGACTCCGAGAAAGATCTCAGGGACATTTGATGGAGGAAAGTACTTCTGAGGACTTTCTAAGTCTGAATATTGAAAATTCAGCTCTGAACCTGGTGAGTGCACCTTGTAGATAGGCAGCTTCTTGCACTTCTGCAAGCAAACTTCATGCACTCGTCCTCCAACGTACCATTTAAAATCCAACAGAAAATAGCGAAGCTTGTCCCTTTCTTCCGCTGTCATGATTTGGAAAGTTTGATTTATATCACCAGTAAGAAAGATAACATCAAATATGGACTCCAGAACACCTGCCATGTCGCCGGGATATACATATTGGGACAAATCTTGATGCTCAACTCCAAAGTTATGATCTAGTATCTTGCATCCAATTTTAAGTAGGATATTCTGCATCTCACCTGTCAGATTGTCTACCTGAATCAGCCTTGATTGGCTAGAAGCTTGATAAAGGTACCCTGATCTTGATGGTAAAATTGGCCAGTCACAAAACAATGCGAGCTTTTCACAGTCTGTTCTGAGATACTGCCAAAACAACTGAAACCACAATGATCTCGGATGATGAAGGCAATGATCTGGGTCCCAGATTACTCTATTTTTGTACTTCCAGTCTGCAGGCACTAAGCTGGGAAATAATTGGAGCAAATAATGAACATTGAAGACCTTGAGATTTGTCTGTGGGGATTCTGCTATTGCAGCAAGCCTGTTCAGTAAGTTAAGAGGAATATTTCTGTCAATTACTCTGTCAGATAATTCTTGCAGCAACACAAACTCTTGTTCGTTGCAGAAATAAACAGAAGGCCCTGTCAATGAATCTGAGAATAAACCAAAACCTCCATTTGCCAAAGGAAGCAGAGGAAGATTGTAAACATGAGGACCAGCATCAGAATCAAGCAGGTCCTCCAGGCAATATTCCAACAAGACAAGCTTGGCATGTCTGCTCAAGGAGCTGAGAGCTCTGCATCCTCTCAAGTAATGCCGTACAGTAGATGGAGTAACCACTTTCATGTCATAGCCTGATGAATATTTCAGTACCATATCAAACAAGAGACTGGACAGAGAGACAACAGGCATTCCAAGCAGCACCAAGATGTCTCCGAGATCCTTGCTTTTATTAAATTCTACATCATGAAGAAAAGCCTCCATAGGTGATATCCACTTCCCTTGATCAATCTCTGAGTATAGCACCGGGGCACTGGCCATTTTCATATACACATGCTCAACTAATACATGCCATGGCTCTTCGAAAGTGCCACTGGGCCACAAGGAATAGTACAACTCGGTTGGACCAAGCAATTGGCGCACACCAAGCAGCAATTGTACAAAAGTAGGAGCGACCACATCTTCCAGAAGCAGCCTGTTCCAGATGGATCGGATCTTCCCACTCCTGTCCATGTCATCTCCATACCATATACCACGGCGGTTTGATGAGACCTCAAAGTAAGCATTTATTTGCACAGGCAACCCTGTTCTCACAGGCAATGGGAGAAAACAGAAAGCTCCACCAAGCTTGAGAGCACTAGTCTGTCAGAACATCAATCTGTTAGAACATCGTAAGAAAGGAGAATTTAGAGGACCTGTAACAATGCCTACTCGCAGAAAGCAGTGAACAAAATGAGTCGAAATAAAAATTTAAAAAAAAAAGGAACAGAATATTATGAAGATCTCGCATGTACTCGTATAGTGGAGTATCGTGATTAACATGGAGGTGTTGAAGGTTCAAAGGTAGAAAAGGAGGAGCAAAGAAAGCAGAATGCCTTACGCTAGCTGGGGAGATGCAAGCTGCTACTGATGCCCATGGCAGCAGATGAATATCGTACTCTCTTGATGCAGTAGCTGCAAAAGAACCCACCCTACTGGATCCCGGTGCCATCATTTGGGCTATATAGAATGTATCAGCCCTCTTCTCGGAAATGGTTCCATCAGATGCCTCACTTATGAAGTCCAGGGAGAAAGAATCCATCTCACACTCTTTAAGACTCACTGACTTAGACAGCGTGAGAAAGGCCCGCCGGTGCTGAACAATATCACTACTAGTTATCGAAACTGAACAAGAGTAAAGCTTTCTAGGCTCATATTCTCCAGCATCCCAAACATACATCTCAATACATGATACACTCTTGAGAAAGAGCAGAGCGAGAACTCCCTCCTCGAACAGTTGGCTGAGCATGGATGATATGTCTTCTTCCACATAGGCTTGCCTGGAGAGTTTACTTACTGCTGCCTGCTCTGCAGTTCTCAAGGGGAAACGAAATAACGTCCCAGCAAAAGGGGTCTTCATGTCACAACCAAATGCACAGTAGGGAGAGAATTGGTCATTATATGCTGAAATAGCCGAAGAGCTGACAAAGTCGATCCGCTTCCCAGGATTTGCGGATGAGACATTTGGAAGGTAAGAACCCTGAGGATCGAACAGAACGACATATTTCCCACTCACGAAAGAGGGCAAATCGGTCAGGTGGTACACCGAGTTGAAGCCGACCCTAAGAAGCAATGGAATTAGAGGGAGTGAGAGCTCAATTCGTTAGCCATTCCTGATAAGGAATAAGGGAAAGGAGATGGAGATTAACCAACCCGAAGCGACCAGTCTTCCAGGCCTGAGAGTGTTTTGTGCTTCCACCGATCCTGGAGATGCTGAGGAAATCGTCCTCGGTGAAAACAGCGTCGTTGAAGGCGAGGAGGGAAGGGCCTTGGAACAGGGCAAGAGAGGGGGAGAGGAGGGAGTGGGAGGGATGGGAGCGGCGGTCGAGACAGAGGCGGACGGAGGAGGCGCCGGCGTCGTCTGCATTCTGGATGATCTCCTTGAGGACGGTGGTGCCCTCGGGGTAGTTGAGGAGAACCTCCCTGATGCGGCGGGTAAGGTCAACCTTCTGACCGAAGTCCTCGATGAGGATCGCCGGAGTGTCCATCGTGCCGGTGACCTGGGAATAAGGTGGGATTCACATAACAGAGTGCAAACCTATAGAATTGAGAGTGACCATTGTCACCGATGGAAGAGAGACAGAGAGATGAAGTTGAGAATCAAAGATGTCA
>JAOYND010000031.1:90242-100362 GCA_025802135.1 Lagerstroemia fauriei | reverse complement strand
GCTGCACCTTTAACCTACACACGCTCCCGCTGACATAAACTAGTTCTTTCCTTACTGGATATGCCTAACACAGGATACGGTGCACATAACAGCACTTTGCTGCATAGGAGTCCTCTGACATAGCTAAAAAGACCCAAGGTGGTGGTAAACCCTAGAGGGAAAATACCCACATCAAGGAATGCCCACCGAGCTGCACCTTTAACCTACACACGCTTCCGCTAACATAAACTAGATCTTTCCTTGCTGGATATGCCTAACCAAGGATATGGTGCACATAGAAGCACCTTACTGCGTAGGAGTCTTCTGACATATCTAAAAATACCCAAGGCCGTCGTGAACCCTAGAGGGCAAATACCAACACCAAGGCATGGCCACAACGCTGCACCATTACCCTATAGATGCTCGCAATCACACAAACTTCGTTCACCATTGTTCCATAGGCTTAACAAGGTCGCGGTAGAAATAAAACAACCTTTACTGCAGTGGATTCCTCGGACATATATAAATAACCCAATGACATGATGAAACCCACATGAGAAATAAATAACAAAGGAACCGCATTGGGCTTAACACCACAACTGTGCCCTACCAAAACTCCCACTTAAATACTCTTTGTAAACCCTAAATGGATAGGTCGAACAATGACACGGAGCACATACAGGGGCTATGACTTGTGGTGCATGTACTCCGACATATATGTCAGACTGTACGGAGTATTGAACCGTAATTGGAAAAGCGTCCAACTTAAATAAAAAAACCCTGAGACTTGTTCAAACCTTAACAGATAGACCTAAGAAGGACACAAAGCACACAGCAATGTGCCCTCGCGATGCAGTTACCCAAGACCGTGCTGCTTGAGCTGCAGAGCGCCTAATTAACGCTGGACGCTAGTTGATAGTCCAAAAATGGGAATCTCAGTGACTGCTAGTCGATGTACAACTGGATTTGGTTGGAGTTAATATGATCGTAATTGAGGGAGGCAATCACGAAAATACACGTCGATAAGATGGCGGCTTGATTCGTGCTGCTCAAGATATTTCCTAAGGGAAAGGATCTTGGATAGGATACTGTTAGAGGAAAATTAGGAAAACAATAAATCAACTAAATCCATATTACCAAGTCCAATAAAGAAAATTAAAATGGGAGAAGCAATAAAAAAAACATCTCAAATATATATATATATATAAATATATAATTGGTGCAAAATCTCCCCTTACTTCTTCAAGGTTTTGGTGTTCATTTCTCACTTAAATTATTGATTTATGTATTTCTCTTCTAAATTTCTCATTTATTATCAACTGTCCTACAAATAAACAATTTGCCCCTATTTTATGAATGCGGGATATGAAATTGCAGGCCTTCAAGGAGAAATTGCAGAGAATGCTTTGCCTAATTGTTGTAAGTTAATGTAATTTAAATTGCACCGTGTTATGAACTATCAATCTAATTGTGTCAATTCCTTTTACTATTTCGGATTTATTTACTTTTATTTTCTTTCCGTGAGAAACACGAGTTCACGTCTACTAATAAGAAGACAAGGAGAAGATTTGGTCAATGACGTTACATGAAATAAAATGTCTCGAGAAGTCAGAGTTCGTCCGACGACGTGGGAAGCTCTACTTTCTATTTTCTATCCCTTAACATCTACACGTAACGTTTGGCATGAACTCTGATGAAACCTCAAAAGAATATATGGGTATATATATATATATATATATATATATGAACGAAACCAACGTGAAGGCAACCACTCCTCCGGCCTTATTCTCCTCTCTCAAAAATCAGTATGTTTCTTCTTCTCTTCCATCATGCACGCCTCTCACATCGGCAGAACGTACGTACAAACTTATATATAAATAGCTTATCAAACAACAGCAAGTACAGATCACTGCGAGAAGTTGGGAAGTTAATGTTGGTCAATTAAGAAGATTAAACATGGGGTCGTCAATGTCATTCATAAACCCATGGAGCCTCCCTCTCAGGCGGCTTAGCAGCTTCTTCTTATTGTGGCTCCTGCTCCTGCAGCACCAATTAGCACCAACAGCAGGCGCACAAGGAGGAGGTGCGTATCAGCTCTACTACAACTACGGGGATGCACTGGACAGGAGCTTGTTGTTCTTCGAGGCCCAGAGGTCCGGTAAGCTCCCTGCAGATCAGCGTGTCAAGTGGAGGTGCGACTCCGGCCTCAGAGACGGTTACCTCCAAGGGGTACGTGCATAAATCAATAACTAGCTAATTAATACCATCCACACCAATACCAGCTAGATGATATCACTAGAATCTAATAAACGTACTTATAGGTGGATATGGTGGGAGGATACTATGATGCGGGAGACCACGTGAAGTTTGGGTTACCCATGGCCTACAGCATCACCATGCTGGCGTGGGGAGCCGTGGAGTTCCGCAAAGAAATCATTGGTCTCAACCAGATGGGCCACACTCTCCAGGCCATCAAGTGGGGCACCGACTACTTCATCAAGTCCCACCCTCAACCCGACATTCTTTGGGCCCAGGTGTGGTAGCCGTAGCCTATGCACCCTCTGTAGCTTAATGTTCTATATTCACCTTGCTCTACCTGTCATTCATGGAGCGAGGACTATGTGTTTATATGTCATCATCATATATAGGAATCAACCGATCTATTTATTATTGGAGTGCTCAATTTATACATACAGGTCGGGGACGGGAGTTCTGATCATTACTGCTGGGAGCGAGCAGAGGACATGACCACACCAAGGGATGCTTACAAGCTCGATCACGAGCACCCTGGTTCCGATCTTGCTGGAGAAACTGCTGCTGCCTTGGCTGTTGCCTCCTTGGCCTTCAAGCCTTACAATTCCTCCTACTCTGCTCTCCTCCTTATTCATGCTAAGCAGGTTAGTTAACAGTCAAAATAAAGAAATATTATGCCGATAAATTGAGATATGGTATGCTACAAGCAAATATTCATGACAAGAAATGAACTCTAATTCTAAGATGACCGACCCTTTTAATCCAGCCTACAAGGTCTTTCTGGAGCAAGACCAAATACATCTGAGTACACCAATTAGTAGATACTCTCCAGTTTGCCCTGGATCAACTAGTAAAGATATCCATCTCCTGCTGAATCAAGAAAAGCAATATCATTTAAAACATTAGTGGAAGCAGGTTTTCCACGTTTACTCACATGTTGTTCTCCGCAAGTACAGATAACATGAGATGAGATACACAAGAGTACCAAGATAAGGAGTTTTAGGCAGTGGAAAACTAAAAACATACGCTGCATGACATTGGAGCTTAGTTAAACAAGATTCAGGAGAGTCATCTCAGTATAATTCACCAAAATGTTGCAGCTTTTCACATTTGCGGACAGATTTAGAGGTCAATATGATGACTCCATACAGAATGTACAGCAGTTCTACCCTTCTTCTGGTTATCTTGTAAGTAGACATCCTCAGTCTTGCTCTAGTTCTTCTTAATAGAAACCAATAATTATAAACTAACGAAAAATTCTGTTCTGATTGGAAGGATGAGCTGCTGTGGGCTGCCGCATGGTTGTACAGAGCGACAGAGGATGAGTACTACCTGAAGTATATAATAGACAATGGTGCCGCCATGGGAGGCACTACTTGGGGAGTCAAAGAATTCTCCTGGGACACCAAATATGCCGGTGTTCAAATCCTCCTCTCCAAGGTAAAATTCAAATACAGTATGCCCACACAACTCTGGCTTAAAAAGTGGAAACCAATAACCTATGACAAAATCGCACAGTAGAGAGCTCAACACGCAAAATCCTGCACACAGACTAGATAGTTAATTGTCCGTGACTACTCAATGATGATTTTGGCAGGTGCTGATGGACAATTCCTACAGCCCTTACACTTCTATACTACGGCAGTATCAGGCAAAAGCAGATTATTTTGTGTGTGCATGTCTGCAGAAGAATGATGGTTACAACGTTGAGAAAACTCCCGGTAAGTGGTTTGCACATTTTTGTTCATTTCCTTTCTCCCAATTACTACATAATTAGTACAATGGATTTGGATGCTTCAAATTTCACCAGGAGGATTGCTATACTTCCATGAGTGGAACAACCTGCAGTATGTCTCCTCAGCTGCATTCCTTCTCACGGTTTACTCTGATTATCTATCCGCTGCAAATGCCAAGATTGCCTGCCCAAATGCCCAAGTTCAGCCTCGGGACCTCCTCAATTTTGCCAAGTCTCAGGTACACATCACCAATCTCGTCCTCTCTTTTTCACCTCTTTCTTCCTAAACATTTCTCCTTTTCAAGATTGATATGTCTTCTAAATGAACTTGAACCAAAAACCCGTGCAGGCTGATTATATTCTCGGCAAAAACCCCAAGTCGATGAGCTACCTGGTGGGATATGGAACAGAGTATCCCACTCATGTTCATCACAGAGGAGCTTCAATTCCCTCTATATCTCTTCTAAAATCTGCCGTGGGATGTGTACAAGGTTTCGACACATGGTACAATCGCCCCCAAGGGAATCCAAATGTAATTTATGGAGCACTCGTGGGAGGTCCCAACAAGAATGATGGATTCAATGACGATAGGTCAAGCTATGAGCAATCTGAACCCACGCTCAGTGGCTGCGCACCCCTTATCGGCCTTTTCTCGAAGCTGCAAAGTTTATATGGAATGCCAGGTAACAATTAATCGTGCCTGAAAATCGTTCCAAATCCGCGGCAAGCTTTTGCTCTGGTTACTTAATCATGAATTGTTTTATCTCCTTTTTTTTTTTGCTCCGAAGTTAATCATTATTAATTGCACATTGTTTTGTCGGTAAATAATTAAATCCTGAGCTGTGACTCATACCTTGAATTCATATGCTCCACTTATTACCAGTAATTTTAGGGATGGTGTGGATTAGTAAGTAGTGGATTGAGGAGATATAAAAAAAGGAAAATATTATTAACCTTTTATTTTATTTTATTTATTAATCCGGCTCGAATCCAATCATCAATAAGGAATGAAGCTTTCCCGTAGTAAATTTTGTCCTTTTACAAAAACTCAAACCAAGGTCTTTGTTTAAGGAAAAAAGTGTCCAATTTTAATAATATCCTATGATATATTACATAAATAATAGTGATTCACATACTTCCATAATCCTCCTACTTATTTTTTTTTCAAATATGAACTTCCTCCAAAACTCGTCCAGTAATCCTTCGTGACCTTCTACCTTAACAAACTATTTGTAAGTTTAAACTCTTAACCTATATGGTTCTCCGTCAACAGGATCCTATCACAACCAGCGACCGGCGGTGTCCCCTAAGTCAGCCGGTAAGTACCAGCAGAGTGAACATCCCTCTCTCGCTAGGTTTATTTTATTCAATTGAAAGAGAGAATATGCATCTAGTGTTCGCTTATTTAAATTGCAACCGGATAGTGAACTTGTCAGAGTTGACATTTTTACGTTTTTCTTTTTTCTTTGTTGAAATTTATAAATTCTAGTAACAGTACAGAATCACTTCTGCCCCATTAAAGAGAAAAAAAAAAAAAAACAGTGCAGCATCACCTAATAAGGAAAAACTAATTTGCCTATACAATATATATTCAGTTTGTTCTAATGTGCCGCTACTCTACTTCAGCCTAATGGTAACATTTCATGCCACTTTGCCAATCACGCAGGTAACCATTCCCAACAAACACAAGCAGCTGCCAAATCACGTAATCAAACGGAAACTTGACACTTATTATATATTGCCTCCCATTCCTCAATTTTTTTTACTTGTATGTATATGAACATAATTACTTGGCAAAAAAGAGTATATGAACATAATTAGATTTCACTGAAACTCTCCTGCTCTTTACAGAAGCTCCTGTGGAGCTCTTTCATTCCATTACAACCACATGGGCATATGGAGGAATGGCTTATTACCGGCATCGGGTGATACTCAAAAACATATCCCAGAAGCCAATCACAGATCTGAAGCTTATGGTCCAAAACCTGTCAGGGCCCTTGTGGGGCCTCAGCCCAACCAGGGAGAAGAACACATATGAGCTTCCTAAGACGCACAAGGTCCTAAAACCTGGTGCAGAGTATTTCTTCGTTTATATTCAAGGTGGCCCTCAGGCTAAAATCACAATTATAAGCTACCATTGAGCAAAGTCTAATTGATGTTAAAAAAAAAATGTTGTTATTTATGAAGATCCAGAACAAGCAAGCATTGAAATGAAAGTTCTGTTTTAGCAACGTTTAAAGTTTAAACTGTCACCACAGCTTCTCTCAGTGGCCAAATTTTAAATCTGTTAGAGACAAGGCAAAAGAGAAACAAAACAGAGCAGAGGATTGTTGTGGTTCAGTATTTCATTTTTCCAATCTCAATTCATGATGGTCAAAACAGATAGAAGGCAACGTATCGGTCAGATTGCGTGCAAAGAGATCAATTGCACCTGCAAATCCTACATTCTAAATTCAGATAAAAGGGTAATATTTACCAAGAGAGAGCATGCAATAACCATCAACAGCCACATGGACTAAAGTTTATTTGGATCGAAGTTAAAAAAAAATGGAAAGCTAGCATATCAAATTCTAAAGGACGTCAATAGAATTGGTGGTAAAACATTTACCTTCTTCCCACAAGTATGATAGAGTGTTCTGTGTAACGTGTATATTATATGGCAGTACTTACGTGGTACTACAAGCCAATAAAATTCAACCATTTTTAAACTTTTTTTATAAAACCTAAAAATAAAATGGTAAATTACATCAAAAAGCACGCGGTTTGCTTCGTTTCTCAAAAAAAAGTCAAACATTTCAAATTTAAAAAATAAAATCACATGGCTTCATTTTATTCCTAAATTAAACCAAATTTTTCAAATTTTAAAAATAAATTTCATTTTATTCCCAATTTATGCAAACAAATTATCTTTTAAAAGAAAAATCACGTTATTTATTTTACTATTAAATCAGGTTAATTCATTTAACCTAATATTCAACAATTATGTGACTCATTCTTTATTACTTTTTTCAACGCAAAATAAAAGTATAGTATAATTTTTTTGAAATTTACACTAATCGCTTATATAAAGTTCTTTTTATGTTTTCCGATAACTAATATATTAGGACAAATAAATATATAAAATAAAAATAAAAGAAACTAGATTTTTCTTACCTCCAACAACAATTCCTCACGTTTGACAAGGATCCTCACTTGATCTGTCATAAACTTGCCTGTCAGTTCCAATTATCTTATTGGGTAGTGTAGCTGAAACCAGGACAACCTACAAGAATGAGGTAGTCACTATTCGCGCCCAACATAACATTTTTCCTTATTTAGTTTCTAGTAGCTTACCTTGTTCTTCCCTAGCAAACGGAACAACAAAGACAAGTCTTTCCTCCAATTAATGTTTTTACGAGTGTAAGGAACCATTTGAAATTTTTAATATTTTAACTTAGACGACAGAGCCTTGCTAATAGTGAATGATAAATTTAAAAGTAAGAAATTACCTGGAGCTCCGGTGGCAGATATCTGTAGATATCATATATTTGGTCCTTAAAGCCTCCGCTCAACATTTCATCAGATTTGTCCTAGAAACAAGAAATTCAATGAAATGCATAATATGAGCCACACAAAATGAAACTGGAACCCAGAAATTACTCAGGAAAAAGAAAGCTGAAGATATTGGATTGAAATGAACGCTAAATCATTCTGGTTGTACTTAAGTTCAGAAAAATCCTTTGTACTTATAAATGGCAAAGTGAACCATGCATTCAGAAGGACTAGTTTAATTGATCTTGAGCGCAGCGTCCTCCTCTTGATCATGTCACAGACTGCCAGGAGTTCCAGAAACCACGTGGATACCATGCTCAAGCTTTCTGATATTTTACCTCCTATACAAGCATGGGCTTGTATGTTCATAAAATCACCAACAGCCAATATAGTTTTCTCCGTTTGAGATGCTAATTCTCTTGTAGGTGACAAGATCAGTGCCTGCACCCCGTAGAGCAGCACAGAGGAAAAGCTATGGCCAACGCATGCCAAAAGTAAAAGAGTACAGGTATCAACCAGTTGTTTGAAATGCCAAATAATATTCTCAAACATCATCATTCTCTCTGTCAGAGAACAGGGGCGTTCGGAGTGCTTCAAGAATAAGCTGATCGCACAGGCAGATTGTAATCCATGATTTAAAAGCGTGCACTAGCAATTTACTGTCAAACGACAATGAAGTATCATTCACGTGCCCATTCAGTGCTGCGAGGGGTCACATGGAACAATGCCTGAAGGAGACATAAATGCCAAACTAGTGTTGTAAAATACCATCGTCCAATGAGAGAAAAACCAGAATAATCCAGGGAGGAAGTTTCAGCAGTTCAAAATTTTCTATATGGTTAACTGGAAGAGAAATTGTAGAGGCACTCAAGCGAGAACAACACATTCCAGTAAATTCAAAATCAAGAAGAATGAAAATAGGACAGCTGGCACAAACTAATCTGGTTGTCCAACCACGTCCCGAAAGCCTCGTTCATTTCTTGGCTTACTTTCTGGCACAGCAAGCTTTAGGATCGAAGGGAGCTCAGAAAAGTACCATTCATAGCGGCTCCAAGACTTTAGGGCAACGAAAAGAACGAGAAGAGGAGAAATTTTTCCAAAAATAGTGTTCTGCTGAGTTCATCCCTCAGCTCTGTATTAAACTTAAAATGAAGAATACAAAAACACTGCATTTCACTTAAAGGACCCAAACGGCTCCCTCATAACAAAAATGACAAGCAATCCTTCCTAAGGCAACTGTGGTTGAACCACTTAAGAAGCAATACTGGAAATAAAAAGAGAACAAACAGAACAGGGGCCTATATAGTTGGTGTGCTGCTGCATCATTCTCCTCTCCCCCACTGTGTGAAGAACTCAATTCCAAGTTCTCGTCACGAACTGCTGCTTCGTCAGGTGGGTAATACTAAGTCAAATCAACCACATTGAACGTGTTTGAATTCTGCAAATCACTTGGAAGCTCCAGAACATATGCATTGTCATTGATCTTGAGAATGATCCGACGTGCCAACTCTCTTAGCATGAAGCTTATGATACACTCCAGCAGGACACCGTTTCTTCCTTAGATGCACCATGACCAGATCTCCTTCGTTAAAAAGCTTCTCACGTTGGTGTCGATCAGCTCGACTTTTTTACTGGGCATTAGAGAGTTCAAGCTTCTGTTTAAGCTCCAGCTGCAGCTTTGTTCTTTGGGTGGGGAATAGCCACGAGATCGACAGATGGTCAGGTGGCTTGGTATAGACGATGGAGGATGGTGACTTACCCGTGGAGTGATTAGGAACGCTGTTGTATGCAAATTCGACTTGAGGAAGATCCAAGTCCTAGCTCTTTGGCTGCTCTCCAGCCACACAACGAAGCATGTTGCCAAGAGTCCGATTGACTAATTCCGTTTTCCCATCCGTCTGAGGGTGACAAGAACTGCTAAATTGCAATGTGGTGGTCAAAACGCTGCCACAACACCCTCCAAAAGTGGCTGATGAATTTGACGTCTCAGTCCAAAGTGATGGTGCACCGAATCCCATGAAGATGGACAATCTCATAGCTTGGCGAGATAACTAGCATCAGCAGCTTTCTTGCAAGGTAAGAAGTAGACCATTTTTAAGAATCTGTCCACAACTACAAACATCGAGTCAATGTTTCGTGGTGTTCGGGAGAGGCCTAGGACGAAGTCCATGGAGAAGTCCTCCCAGATGTCGGATGGCGTAGGGAGGGCAATATAGAGGTCGGTGTTCTGAGTTGTTCCTTTGGTCAGCTAACAAACCATTCAACTTGTTTCGCATATGAGGCCAATAGAACCTTTCGACCATAATGCTCAGTGTTTTGTCCATGCATAGCCATCCTATTCAAATGGAGTTCACGTACACAATGCTCATGTAGAGATGATCGTGGAAGACACAAAGAAGTTCCCTTGAAGGGATATCCCTGCTGCACATGAAAGTCTAGAAGAGGCCTTCCAGACACTTTTTCCATACCTTAGAACAAACTTTATCAGACAAGTACTGTTCAGGTAGTGTTTCAAAGCCAATGACTTCGTTCTTCAATGTGGCCGAGAGGTGAGTCCGTCTGCTCAGAGCATCAGAAACCTTGTTCTTGAGTCCGACAAGATGTCTGAACACAAATGTAAAC
>JAOYND010000030.1:223891-236961 GCA_025802135.1 Lagerstroemia fauriei | reverse complement strand
GATATTTACGTGTCCTAATCAACATCATTTAAGCTAATCAGATTTGATATTTAAGAATGTACCATTCAAGCAAATTTCATTCTATAGCAAGTTTGTTTTGGTTGCCGTTGGAGTCTTTTACACTCTTTAGACGTGTGTCTCTGTCCCTCTGTTTTGGGAACGAGGATGTTACACTTTAACATTCAGAGTTATTAGACGAGTAAAAGACTGTAAAGAGGAGAGAGCCTTACACTTATTAAGACGTTTATACCCCTCACCTGAAGCTTTCAAAGAGATAAGACACTGAAGAGTAGATTCTACTAGAGAGCCACAAGTCCCTAACCCGCCCTTAGGGGCAGAGAGATCCGCTCGTGGTCCTTATACAAGGACCGCTCACTGCTAATACTCACACTTCTTACTCTGCTCGTGCCCCTCATTCAAGGGGTCACTCACGACTGAAAGCATGAGAAGAAAGAAGAGTGTAAAATACCCCTTAAGCTAACTTGATTTAATCCATTTTTATTTTTTCGATATATACTACAGGATATTCAAGAACTCAATGAAACCTGACTAATCCAGGCTCTGAGCAGGGTCAGTCTACTAATGGAGTAAAGCGCCCCCAACATGAATTTTCTCTACTCATAAGACTCGAATTTGAGATATTATTTAAGTGGAAGAGATATATTACTGGCTCAATCGACTCATGTTGGTCATTTTGCTTAGTTTTTTACATTTATGATGTAATCGTGATATTTTCCATCTTAGCAACACAATTCAAGTAAATCCAGATATGATGATCTGAGCTAAGAATTATATAGCTGTATCAAGATCCATTTCTCTTAACAGCAATCAAACAAGTCTAATCAATAACGACAGTTACGAACTAGCAACTTTCATTACATAATATTTGAACTTATAAAACGAGTCCTAATTTAACAGCCACGTCATGCATTAATGATACATAAAAATTAATCCAAATTAAAAAAAAATCCCGATACTTCGTGTAATATGTGTGGATGCAATCTCTCCCACCACCACCATGATCATCATCATCATCATCATCTCCTTTTCTTTTTTCTCTCCTCCTCCGAACACAAACAGCCCATCATAATAATCAATAATAACAATAATAAGTCAACGTTGAAAACAATCAAAATTCCAACCAAATATTTGGACCATTGATCCATTATACGCGTGAAGATATTTTTTTTTTGTAATTTTAACTCGTCAGATAAAACGAAAAAAATACTAATAAAATTATAACAAACGAGAACATGAATAGTATAATCACGTAAATAATTATCGTATTTATTATTAATTAAAAAATTATTAATAATTTATTATTCTCATTATGAAATGAGACTGTATAAGATTTTCGGCACACGCATCATTTTTCTTCCTCCTCCTCCCTCCCTCCCTTCCTTCCTTCCTTCCTTCCTTTATAAAGTAAGTGGTGACTTTTGGGTAGGGGAAGGGAGTGGCCCCTTTCTTTGACTGCGCATGTGCACCACGTCTCCCATCCCACCACCACGAAGATTTCTTAGAAATGTATTCATCACGTGTCATTTTGCTTAATAGCATGGGTTGGTATATGCGGCTTTGTCTGGCTTGTGGGCTAGTTAGTCTTCGAGGAGAAGTCGAAATGGTATCGGAGATGCGCATGTTTTTCCCGATTAGATTTCCTTATTATTCGGCATGTAATGGACAAATACATTATTCAAATGGATCGGAATAAATGTATTAAATAATAAATAAATCAGAAATTCAACTCGAGAAAATATATCGGGGGATATTCTTTTAAGCAGATTCCTTGTTGGTCGCACCTCAACAATTATTAAGTTCAAGAAATAGATTTTATCACATGTTAGTATTATCCCTTTATTAGAATAATTATTTATTTTTCACCATTTTGTAAGCTTTTTTTTTAAGTTGATGCGTTACGTGATAGAAATCAAATATATGAAAATTAGAATTTATTATTAACAATAAAATAATATTATCATTTTTCGGAAATGATTTTCCACGTATTAGTTGTTTGACTGAACTATTATTGTTATCATCGACAAAGTCGCGTTTTTTGTTGCATAATTTATTAAGTCAAAGACTGATTTCTTTCTCTCTCTCTCTTTTTTTGTTATTTTATTATTGCAATAAAGAAGGAAAGGAAAAAAAAAAGATAGGAACAACAACGTTGACTTCTTAGAGGTTAAGGTTCATGCTTCGATCTGTCCACAGTATAACAAAATCCAGTGAGCCTTTTTACTATTTTAATTAAATGTCAATGAGTACATAAACTTTTTCGTATTATAAAATAGATCAATGAGTTTAGAAAGAGATAAAAAAAATAAAATGGTATGAGAAATTTCACTGATAAAAGTTGAATATGATATTTTTTTTTGCTCTAAGTCACTAGTGGTACAATCATATTAAACTTTTTTTTAATCAGAGTATTAAACCTTATTAATTATTAATACTTTAATGCAATATATATCATTTTTCTAACAACTTCTTTTAATTAATTTCAAATTAATGAGCAATAATGACTCAGCAACAGTTCCTTAAGAAACACTCATATAAATATTTTTCTTCCCTAAACAAAATAGTGTATTCATTACGTAACAATCTAGCTGGTTAAAAAAATACCGACAGCGGTTCGACGGGTTCTGCAGTTTCTTTCTTTTAATCAAGATTTCGTATTCGAATCTTATAAATTATAAAAATTTCATGTTTGGCATAAATTTACCCTTTAATCAATTGATTTATCCGATTTTGAATTAGTTAGAACTTATCAGGTTTACGGAATCGGATAGTTTGCTTCGAATATCTGACATGCATCCACATGGATGGGTATATGCCAGCGTGCATGCAGCCAGGGGGCGAATTGAGGATATGGATTGGAGCTCAGTTCACATGAAGGTCAATCATTCGAGTTAGGGAATAAATATTATTTTTTTCATTTATATTTAATTAATAGTATATAAATTAAATTAACCAACGGGGTTGGTCCGAGTGGTAAGCAGCTCGGCGCCGCTTAAGGAGGCCTCGAGTTCGAAACCTCACGTACGCAGACACCCCCCTTGGGAGCCTTACCCGTCATTGTCAAGCGTGCGACCCTGGGCGACCAACTGATTAGTCAAGTATGATTGGCTGAAAGATGTCATCTCACCGTTAATGGGGCCTGCTTGAATACCGTGGCTGGCGACAAAAAAAAAAATAGTATATAAATTAACACAATAATACCGCAATTAAAATTTTAAATGGCCACTTTATTTGACACTTCTATTTGGATGGACATTAAAGGTAGAGAAACTAGGAAAATGGAAGGGAGATGAAATTTTTTTAATTACATTTGGATAAATATTTATCTTTTCTTTTCTTTCTCCTAAACACGAAATTGCGATTGAATAGGTGAAGGACTAGAGTATGACTCGTGCTACGCACAGAATTGTGTATTATTTATTCGATTATAAAAATTTAAGATGATCCAAGAAATAAAATTTAATGTTATAGTAGATAAAAATTGGTAATTCAAATTAAATAAAAATGTAATAAAATCGAAGAATTGAGAGAGGTTCTAGTGAATAAAGCATATTTTTTACGACAGTTGTGAACGTCCCAAGGAGTTGAAGAATCACAAATATAGTTAAAGAGGATTGTACGATTAAGAGAATTGTATAAAACAGTTTAGAGAATCACGAAAATAGTTATGATAAATTAATAAAATAGATGAGTCTGCTAAAATTATGAAAATGATAAAAACTAAATTTGATTGAGGATATTTTTGGAACTTGAAAATGAGACCAAAATTATTTTGGATTTGTTTAAAGTAATAGAGAAGATTAAAAAATAAATAAAATAATTTTTTTTTACTAAACACCCAAATACAACAATGATATCGACAATTATTAACTTAAAATTTTTCACCCCATTTACCTTCTAATTATTAAATATATTTTAATAAGGTTAAATTTTTCCTCAGTCATGATGTCCCTTTTAAATCACATTATCTTCTTCTTGAGGTTTTTAATGGGACAGAATGGTATAGATCAGGAGAGCTCATAACATCTAAACATTCAAAGCTTCCAAGTCTCTACACTTTGATGAAAGCAACTAGCCAAAGAGCACGATGATGTGTGGAGAAATAATTACGCGTCACATGAGATCGGCCAATTACAAGCTTGAACGAACATACCCCTTTCGACGAAAAATCGTGTCGATTTCATACGCACGTCGGGACAAATCTTTCACATTTCTAGAAGTGGACTTGATGTGTGGTTTCACACACTTTTCTTCTCTGGCCTCTTATGCTTTTGGTAGAATGAAAGCCACACAGCCTGTGGAAATTTCTCCTTGGAAAAGTGATGGAATGGAAAAGCACAGAGAATAAATTGGAACATCAACATCCACATCCACATCCACATCACAAGTACTTAAAGTAATCTATCACATCTTGTGCATCCTTCGGATTGCCCATCGGGTTTTCATGTCGAAACCGTTCAAATAATGCGAACTCGATCAATAATTATTTAGAATATAAATAAAATATTATACCATGTTAAAAAAGGGAAGAAGGGAAATCTTCGTAAAGGCAGCAAGGGTTGTCGTCTTCGAATTGAGTAGTGAGTCTTCTTTCTACTCGATGTAATAGAAACTCTAATTGAAAGAAGACTCAAGCCTCATCCCTTATTTGTTGTATGTGAATTTTCCGAATCTAGTTCTAAATACTGGACTGATCTTTCGCTGCTTCAAAGAGGGTATATTTTGATAGATAGAGATAGACAGGAACTACGGTTGTTGAACAGAATACCAAAGGCTTACTCCCATTTCTCTCTAGTCTACTCTATATATGAAGGCTATGAAGGAATTCGTTCATAGAATGCTTTTTTTTTTTATTGCACAACTTTTTTAAAACAACCGTACGAGAGCAAGCGTAGGCTCGAAAGCCGGAGCGCGCGTTAGCGCTTGTAGTTTTCTCGCTCGGCGGAAGGAGATAATACCAAAAGAGACCCGTTTTACCACCAATCGTTTGGTTGGGTGTGTCCTTAGTCGCCCCGGAGAAGCCATAACCTTAGGAAGCGAGAAAAGAGAAAGCTAGCTAGCAAGCGTAGGCTCGACACGTTTTATTAATATATTATACGATTGTTAATCAAATTCAACTCATTATTATCCATGGGTTTCACTCACACGAGAATTTGTCTTCCCACTTCCCGGGTGGAACCATGACTGGCTGCTGCCTTCTCCGATGATTGACACGCGGGTGCCGCATGACTGGAAAAAGAGAAAAGGGAAAAGGGAAAACAGGACAGATTAGAAAAATGGGAAAACAGGTCACGTCAAAATTAAACTCAACAATTAAATTAAGTAAATAATATAATAAATGAAAGAGATGGGCCGGGAGAGAGAGATGCGGAGAAAATGACAGTTACGTAGGAAAAAATCTTAGATGATCCTATCTCACGATAATGTGATAAAAAAAAATTAATTAAGTTATTTTAATTATTATTAATTATAATAAATATTCGAATGATTAATATTAATTTATCTGTTTGTTATATTTTAATTGATATTTTTACACACTATATAATAAGAGATAGGATTAGGTGAGAATTTATCGGCACGTAGAGATCACAGGAAGAGGAAGTGGTGTGGCGGGGCCGACGCAAGAAGGTTAAGTTTAGGTTACTAACCAAAGAGGTTGGTCCGAGTGGTAAGCAGCTCGACACCGCTTAAGGAGATCTCGGGTTCGAAACGTCACGTACGCAGACACCCCCTTTGGGAGCCTCACCCACCATTACCAGGTGTGCGACTCGGGGCAACCAACGGATTAGTCAAGTATGGATTGACTGAAAGATGTCATCTCACCGCTGGTGAGACCTGCTTGGATACCGTGGCTGGCGACAAAAAAAAAAGTTTAGGTTACTCTCTTGGTATTATCTAAACAAAAAAAAAAAACAAAAGAAGATCTTGTCCCACATTTTGCACCTCCCGTGCAATAGGGAGTTGCCACGTATACAAAATGACATCACTCAATAGGAACACGAGAGAAATTCTGCGGGTGACATGCCAGTATGCACTGGTTTATTTTAAACACAAGTGTATTATTGATGGAGAAAATTTATAATTATAAGTGTTGAAAAAATGATATTTGAATGAGAAATTGATTCTCATAATTAAAGAATAAGATTGAGCTTAAGTATATAGGGTTAAAATAATTAGAGCTCATATACAAACCCATGAAACCCATGTGGAGAATGAGAAAAGTTATATCCCATATGGAAGAGGGAAGGAAAGTTATAATGATTTATAAGAGAATAATACTCTTATATGGAGTAAACATATTGGTCAAGTTATACGATCCGTGTCCACCTCGCGCACTTGCGCAATGGGGGGTATGATCGGAGGCCGATTTAGTTGAACTCACGTACGCGCAGGTGGTAGGCGTGTCGAATGCTCGCTCCGACTAAGGGGTCTCCCACAAGGCCGAATTTTACCCTTTCCTTCAATTTTGTACCAAGAGTTGCATAGACACTCGTTGGCTACGACAGATGGCTATGAGCTACGACAGTCAGCTGTGAAGCCTGAGCTGTGACCGTTGCAGCATTTAAGGCGGACATTAAATGGTAATTAAAGGCGGATTAAATCTGTCACTTAATGGGTGGATTAATATCCTTTGACTGTCAATTTTGTATCGTTATTGGCAGGTTCGAATTTAAATTTGGGTCGGTTCAAGCATTGAATTCCTGGTTTAATGTCATTTATTCCGCAGCTCCCTCAACCACTATAGATGCATCTGCATATAGAAGGTTGGTTTAAGCTGCTGCATGGTAGATGAATAGCTTTCTCTCCTCTCATCATTCTGTATTAATTTTTCGTGGTGGTTCCTGCATTTGTTCGGTTCGCTAAGAAGTCGAAGCTCGGTGCTACTTCAACTCAAGCTGTCATTCTATCCTGGGAGACTGACATCCAATCTTCCTCAGCACATAAGAGATGAGGATGAATTGGTTTTAAGGACACTGTGGAATCCACAGGCCTTAACATTAAGTAACATTTTATGATTCTATATTTTGATTTCATAATATTATTTTTCGTAGTCGCAGCACAACTTTAGGTCATGAAGTTCTGTAGCAAAGTTCCGTAACTTTATTGTATCACCGTCCATCGAGATCCGAGATTATTTATATATTTCCTCCATCAATAAGTGTTTCAATTCTTTGTAAAACGATCATGGTCAAACCTTAGTTAATCTGAACTATTTTGAATTTCTGGATGACGCACGTGCTGTATCGTTGCAGGAACATCTCTCTCGATCCGAGATCAAGATGTCTATATTTCTAGTGCAACTCTCAATGTCTATTATTCAAGTTGGTATTGCTCTTTTTAGGGCTCGTAAATTTCTTTTATAATTAAAAATAAAATAAAATGGAAATTTATGAATTTCCATCACGGGGAGCAGTTGGGTCGGGAGTGAGTTTCAGTTCTCTGGTCGGCTTTGCACCACCCGTGACTACTCGACAACTTCAATTCTCCACTCAAATAAAATATTCTCTTCTCCCCCACATATCACCTCGCCACCATCTGTTCCCACCCAAATTTATCCCTTTTTTCTCATTTCTTTTTTTAAAAAAAATTATTTCATTCCTTTGCTGACCAGTTCGCAGTTTACATGGTCAGTCCATGTTTAGGAGAAAATCTTAAACGGCCACACCTCACAATATTTTGGAAAAAAAAAACGAGAATGATCAGATTGATTACAACTAATCAAGGCAACATTTGCAAGAACGGCAAAAGTTTTGGGGATAAATATGGAAAAGCTGAAGAATAGAAGGGCATGCAGGTAAAAATACCGTGGAATAAGAATCCGTTCAAGGCTTCGAAGATTGAGTTGAATCATTCCTCATATCATATGGCATTATATCGAACAACTGTGTTCTTCTTGGCTTGTTTGAATCCTTCAACTATGGCAGCGTTCTTCTTGTCTGTATTCAGGGACGGATCCAGGAAAGTTACTCAGGGGGCGGAACTCTATAGAGAAGCAAAGCGAAGAATCCAGGGGGGCGAAACTCTATAGAGAAGCAATGCGAAGAATCCAGGGGGGGCGAACTACATATAACTCAATAAAAATTGGATAAAATCAAGTAAAATTTGTATAGAACTTCATTAAATTTTTCGAGCTCAGGGGGGCGACTGCCCCCCGCGCCCCCCTAAATTCATCCCTGTCTGTATTTTCCCCCAACTTTTATCATTTATTTTTCCTTTTTTATATTCAAAAGGAGGTACCTTTCTCTGTCAACCGTACGATCATCTTTCAATACAAATATATACATATGTCGCATGCCGTAATATATCGGATATACTTGCACGTGCCCAAAAAAAAGCTTCACATTCTTTTACCAAAGAATGTGATGCATCGGTTGACATGAAGGTTGCTAATCTCAGACCTCGGGCTCGCCCGGTTTTTGGCTCTCGAGCCTAGGCTGGGCGAGCCGGGCAGCAGCAAGAGAGGAAGAAGGGGCAAGGCAATCCATTGAATATTGTAGAGAGATAGGAGAGGTAGTTCGGTGAAACTCAAATGCAGGATGGTAAAACAGGGCTTGGAGCCCGGAATTGTTATTCAGACTCTGCCCCGAGTTGGGCTGTACTTGTATTCCTAATAATAGGGAACCGGGCCTAAGATAGTGTGAATTGCAAACCCGGTCCAGACACCCGACCGAACATGGCGTAAGAGTTTGGAAGAGTAATTCTCGAGTTCTTCCAGGCTCGTATTTAGCCTAGTCACACTGTTCGGCTCGATGACGGTGATACTAAATTTTTGTGTATATATGCATACATCATGTTAAAAAAAAAGACACAATTTGGTCGACAACGATGAAGAGGAAAACATGTTTGGGCTTACAGGTCCAGTGTGACTAAGGAGCTGCTGCAGATGTAAATATAGTATTGCAGGCCCAAGTATACCCCATGTCAACTAGTGCTCCATTCAGTCGCCAACGTGGTCGTGTTCGAGTCTTTTCAATGAAAAAAAATAGAAATTTCACTAACAAGAAAACGTCTGATCTGACTCAATTCTAAATTGGTCAATGTAGACTGAGTTTTTAGATACGGGACTATGCATGTCGAGGAAAAAGAGTCCGCTCAACTGTACAGTCCATTCTAGACATTTTGTTTTTATCTTCACAGCGCACTGCAACATGATGCCTCCTTCCTTCCTCGTACGAGGATCGGATCAGACAGATTGGACTGCACAATCCATTGGAAATGATCGATATACAGTACGGTCTTAATCCCGTCGACACTCAACCGATAAAAGATTGGTCGGAACTTTTTCGCGGGAAAGGTGTCTATCCAAAGCCAGCGAAGTGATTCCTCCTCCACCTTGATCTTTCAAGCATCTCCCTGACCAGAGAACAGATCAAATTCTGTGACTTGGAATCTCTCCCGTAACAATTCCTTCCCGGTGTGTTTGCTTTCCCGGAGCTTCCGCTAATGGGGGATTCTGCTGTCAATTCAATACGGGCCTTTTCTTGCCACTTGCAACGGAATAAAGCCTACCCCATTGTTCCCAATGCTTTTATCTCCTAAAGGAACCATTATTCCCAATACACTCCATAACGATTGCAGGGCTCCACTCTTTCATTTGACGATGAAAGACTTATTAGATTTTTTTTGTTATAAAGAAAGTCCGTTGATCTAAAAAAAATCAACGAAAATCGAATTCAAAATCTCTTACTTTCATTTCGAGGATGATACCGTTACACTAAACCTTTTCTTTTCTTGCCATAGGAGCAATTTCAATCCATCATACATTGAATTTCCGCATCAGAACGCAGCAACGTAGTTGTCAAAGGGTTGACTTGGACTCCGGTTTTTCTTATTTCCTGAGCGCAGGGCCACGGAAAGCTTACCAGTAAAAGTTGTCCGCTTGGAAGAAGTTACGCACTCGGAATGGTTTTCCGGTTGTTTATGGCTATGGAAAATTACAATGCTAGGAGTTCTCCTTCACGGCATCATTCTGTGGTCATGTGACGACGGATGCTCTTCGCACATTCCTCGGCAAGATTACTCCCGGGGCAAGAGCGATGCATAGAAGTTCTCTCTTTAACCGAAATGATGAGGAGGCGGCCTCGATGATCAGGCTTTCGATTCGAGACTTCTGTGCCCTGCAAGATGGTTGAAAATTTGTGATACGGCAAAAGGGAGAGTACCAAGTACTAAGCTAAATTTGGGTGCACAGAGAATTTTCTAAACATGTTCAAACTCATTTCTTTAATATTTCACTCAATTTGGCTGTAATAGTAAGTTGCTCCTCTCATTTTCTGACAGCTAACTGCTTTGTAATTAGGAAAAAGAAAGCAAAAAAAAGAGGAAAATATAATCTCTGCTTTGCTGGATGGTCCCACAGCAACTTGGTTCTTTCCCTTCTCTTGCCCAGCAAAGTGGACTCCCTCTCCCTCTGCGTTTGGTAACTGTGAAAGAATTTTCATTATTAAAGCTTCCCAATAAATGTTATTTGACCGCACCTCCATCTCCGTTGAGAGTTGGGTTACTCTGCCTTTGTCTGCAACTCGTTATTCCCGAGAAGAGAGGCCCCATGTCCAATATCCCGTCTCGGCGGTCACATAGCAGGTGGCTTCTGTCCCCTTCTCACGTTAATTAAGGCACTACCTTGGAGATCCCCGGGTGGCTTGCATCCATCTCTGCTTTCTCCATTCCTTCTGGGTCCTGTCCTGTCCAAACCTTTTCTCAAAGGTGTGATCTCCGGGGCTTCTTGTGAATCGAACTCTGCTCTAGCTTAAGCTTTCCCTATCCGGGTACCCTCAGATATCTTGTTTCCTACCACGTTTTTGTTTTAATTCTCATTGGATGGGCCTCTTTTTAGCTGCGTTTCGTCACGGATTCATGTAACAATTGTCAGGGGTGGGTAATCGCTGTCAATTTCCCACCTTTCATTGATTGGCTAATAGATCCTTGAGTAGCAGCTATAATTCAGTGGCTATGGATTGGTTGATTCAAGATTTCAGTTGATGTTGTGAATATACAGCTCTGATGGTATATTTACATTCATCTGGTGGAAAATCCACTGTTCTATTGTTTGAACGTCCTGAAAAGCTGGGTCTTTAAACGTTTGTCAGCTGTAACAATCTTAACCCGCTAGTTTGCTTCAATAAAAGGTAGGAATCGCCTGTTTTTCGCTGTATGTGGATAGGCTGTTTCTTTTGGTTAGACGTGCCACTTGTAGATTAGGTGCTTGGGCCGTTTTCCCTTATTCACTTACATCCTCCTCCCTTTTTTGTTCCATTATCATTTCTCTTCCATTAAAATCCAACTAACTGTTCAAGCAATTGTTTTTTCAGGAACTCATCTTACCATCAGCATTCTGAATGGGCTTAAATTTTCCTCATAGATTCTGTTAAGTGCTGCCCCAAGTTCAATTGGAGATGCAAAGATGGAGACAAATGGAAGAATTTCAAAGTACAGGGCCAGGCTGGACAAAACTCTTGCATCACCTGATCTAACTAATGCAGAGACATTGAAATCCCTCTTAAAAAATCATCTCCTCAGTACTACTCTTGATGGAGTTGAAGGTTAGTAGAGTGGGTCTCAGACTTCATGCCGCTTTCTGGTTAAGTTTACTAGGCTTGCTTTTGCGAACCTCTTTATATGAGGTGAAAGCTAAGTGCAGCCTTGTGCTTCCTTTCTGACTTCGGCTATTTTTCTTTGAAAGAATGTAGCGAAGGCCTGCTGGAGAGACGAACTTCAGAAGTTTCAAATTTTCTTGACATGTTGAGAAGTGCTTCTGTCAAAAGTGAGGATCTAAAAGCTGTTGAAAAATCACACGCCGAGTGGAAGGTATGCCTGGTTATCGACAATGAATAGCATGCTACAATGTCTTTTTGTCTGTCGTATAATTTACAATCCATGTTTTCTCAGCTTGATGACCCTTTTTTTGCCTGGTCTGTACTTCTCCAGGAGACAGAACACTTGCTGTTCGAATTTGCTCTCTGAGATACTCATTTAAAGTCCAGCTTCTATGTTGCTTTGACCGCTTTATGATCATAAGTCTGCCTTTTGGCAGCTTCAAGAATATGTTATGTGATTCACTAAATTTTTCAGCACTCATTTTAAAGCAGATAATGAAATTAGAGCTCTCTTGCTGACAGTTAAAACAAGATAATGAAGAGTTTCGAGTGATGTATCGTGAAGGACCGCCTGGAAGTCCCTTTCATACTTTACTTGTTGAAGGCTACATTGAGGGCCCCATTGATGCTTGTAAGAGTCTACACGAGTTACAAGAAAATTCTGCACTTCGCCACATCATGACTAGCATTGAACTTTTTATATAACTTGAGAGAATATATTATTAGCACTCAAACATTTAGCCGAATTGTAAATTTTCAGGTTTATGTGTTTCATTGGAGTCAGGCCTATATAAGAAGTGGTAAGAGCTCTTAGTCATCATTTTTGCCTTTGATTTTGGAATTGCTAACATTCTCTTTTCGGGCCTCTCCTCTCTTGTGATGAACATAGTTCATTTGATCTCACCTTGATTGTTCATGTTCAACTAGGGGGTGACGAGAATATTACATGCCATTTCTCTTTAGAACTTTCATTCCGTTTCTATTTCTGTCTCATAGAAGCTGTGTGGAGGAAAGTTTTACTGGTCTGAGGCAACAGTACTGATCTTGTCAAGCATGCACATCTTCGGGGTTATTATGATTATTTCTGTAATGGTAGAAAGCAAGAGATAATTAGTTTAAAGAAACTTCCAGCCTTATACCAAAGAAACCACAACTTCTAATAGTAGAATGCCGGGTGCCCCGTAGTGAGAGTAATGGAGAATTATTCTATAATTCGCAAACCATACCCAGCACAATGCCGGTAGATGTTGTATAGAGTGCAGAAAGACTTTGAATTGAACCAAAACAACTTCTCACGGTCTTATGTTTATGATGGTAATCTCAATTCCGCATGTGGTACTACAGGTGGCCGCAGTATAACGTTCCAGCTTTCAAAATAATTTCTTCCAAGTGCCTGCACAAGATCCGGATTGGAGACCAAATAATATTAGTCAGGTGCATGCAATACTCTGCATT
>JAOYND010000030.1:190923-215216 GCA_025802135.1 Lagerstroemia fauriei | reverse complement strand
TTTCCTTCTTTCTCATGAATATGCCAATTTCTCCCTGAAATGTATAATCATGTGCTTTTTTGCCATTTTCTGCATATGTTGGACGATGATTCATCAATTTGACGTGTCTGTATCTTGGCTCTCTGCGGCTCAGTTAGATTTTGCCTCTTACAGGTGTTTTATCTATCCTTTCATTATATTTTTAATAATATTCTTGTAATGATGAATTTTCATTGCCGTAAAAGTTTGGGGACTTTCAATCTATGGATAAATTCTTCAAGGCTAAATCATATGGATGGATTTTTTAAAATTCATAAACAAGCAAATAGCTTTGCATTTCTTGTGGCATAAAACGCGGGGTAAATTCTTAGTAGAATTTGAAATTTTTTAATATTATTTTCCCTTTAAAGAGGAAGTCTTCGGTGCAATGGTAATACTACGTCAGTATTACCACGTGGTATTATAAGCCAATAAGACTTCACCACCCACATCTACAATTTTATAATAAGAAATTTAGACTGCAAAACATACAATCAATTCCTCTTTTTCATATTGAAAAATTAGGAAAATACTAAAAATCTAAATAAAAAATAAAAACCTAAAGAAACTCCCTAAGAAATCTCAGTATCAATCAGCAAAAAGATGAAAGTTGTGCCCGAGAATTATCGAACATCAATTTTAGGGCTTTTTAACTTAAAAAGGAAGGATTTGAGTAAATTTTTTTTGCTATCTAAATTTTTTTATCATTGAATTGTAAATTGACGGATTCTTATTAGTTTGCGATACGATGTGATAATGCTGAAATGGTATCACCATTACACCGAAGACTTTCTCACTTTAAAGGAGATGTTGATATGTGCATGTTTGCATGTTAATGAACTCTTAGGACCCATTTTTAATTTTTGTGATATTTTTTGTTTAGGGAAAAAAGTTCTAATACTGTGATCAATGAAGAATCATTAGTGGTTCTAATTTTGTCTGGAGACTCGGTTAGAAGTTATGCTTCCAAATGCAGTAGGAGAGAGAGAGATTCAAGGGATAAAGTAACTGATTGAGCTATGTTTAGTTTTGCCATTTTCTGCAGATTTTGATTGAAGATTCGTGAATTCGTGGGGTCCGCGTCCATATATGTATTTCGTATGATCAACCAAAATTACGACGAGATTGGTTCTCTATTACCAATGCTAGGACAGACACCAAAGTTTGTTCAATTGTATAGACATGATACTGAAAATGAAGTCTGTAATAAACTAAAAGCTTCAAATATAATAGAGAATGAGATTGATAAATCTACAAATGAAGGTTTAATCAAAATGTTTGATGACATAAATGAAATTATCATTGCTTTTAGAATTGCCAAAGATTAGTTCACCCACTCATATTTGCCATCAATTACATTGAGATTACTTGGACAACGAAAGGCAACCTCCTCGCAATATGATCCTTCGGTAATTTCAGAGCTCGTTGTTTTATTTGTTGGTGATTTTGTAGAATTGAATCCACAAAAGAGATCTTATCACTGAACATACGAGTGAAGGGTTGAAAAGAATTAGTGATAGATTACAATTACAACAAAGAAAAACAAAGGTTAAATTTTAATTAAAGGTGGAAACCTATTTCAGCAATGCATTATTGATGCTTTTACTTGTCTTGAAAAAGTTGAATTATATGCCTAGGAATAAAAAACAACTAAGATCTAAAATATACTGGAGAATTAGAGATGTCATTTTGCAAGCAGATACTACTAGAAATACTATTCGCAAGCGGATCGTTGTACCCGCAAGTTTCAATGCCGACCCACATTGCATGATTCAAAATTATCAAGATACTATAGGTATTTGCAAAACATTTGGCCATCCAAACTTGTTTCAGCTTTTACATATAAATGTAAAATAGGTAGAAGAATTCATAATGTTTTAGGTCTAATAGTAGGTGAGAAATCAGAAGATGAACCTCATATTGTCAGTCAAATTTTTAAAATAATGCTAAATAATTTAATCTCAATATTGAAAACAATAAAAAAAAAGTTTGGGGATATCGTAACAGATAAAATTGAGAATTTTCCTTTTCATTATTGACTTAATAGGTTAACATTTAAACACTTATATTCATTATTTTACAGTTTTGTACAAAATTAAGTTAGAGAAATGTGGAGTGCCCCTGCTTATATATTAGTTTGGTTGCATTCTAGCAATCATATCATGTATAAACCGCCATTGATTCAATCATTTCTGCAAAAATACTTGATAAAGACCATGTCCTAGCTAGATACATAAGAGATTGTTAAATAATTTATGATGTATGAACCTTGCAAACTTGCAAATATAAACTCACCGTGTATGAAAAAAGGACAAAGTTCTAAGCACTTCCAGAAAGATTTTAGTGATGAAACAATCACTGATGCAAATACAATCACCATTGAAGAATAAATTATGGTGGATTTTTAATAAAAATGGAGTGCATCTTGATAATAGATTTATTGTAGCTTGTAACAAATATCAAGCTCATATGAATAGGGAGCTACTAAATATTTGTTTAAATACATAAACGAAGATCCAATAGAATTAACGTAATGATTGCAAATGACGCTCCCTTTAGTAACAACAATAAGTAAAAAAATTATGAAGAAGTTGATGAAATAAAAAAATTACTTAGATTGTTAATGTATTTTACGCTATGAGCCTGTTTAGAGAATGTTTCAGTTTGTTATTCAATTTCTGGGACCTATTGAAAGATTAACTATTAACCTATCATTCGTAAATAGAGCCATTTTTCGCAATGAAAAAAATCTAAAAGACTGTTAAGAAGGAGCGATATATTTAAAGCAATGTTCACAGTATTTCATATACATCAATCAAATATTTGAAGATGCAGTTAAGTTAACGTATGCAAATTTCTCAAATATTTGATTATGAAATTCTCAAGATAAAATATGGACCAGAAGAAAGAAATATTGGAATAATTGTTTATGTACATCCCAGTTTAGGTGAACAGTATTTATATAAGAATGCTCTTAAATTTAGTCTCAAACGCCAAGAATTTTGATGAAATTAATTAGTGGAATTATTAATGATACATATCAAGCTGCTTACAGTATAATAGGATTATGAGAAGATGGTAGAGAGTGTCATATAGGCAATAGATGAAGTAGGACAATGGGAAACTTCTTCTGAACTAAAACAACTTTTTGGAAATTTGTTGATGTATTCTAAGTAAGAAAATCCAATCACACTGCTAGAAAGTCATTAGGTTTCATTATCAGAAAGATAAAAATAATGTGTTCATTGAGTTAGAAAAGATTTTACACAAAAATTCGTATTAACTTGCTGATTATAAATTTTAGATGCCCAAAACACAATCGTAGAAGATCTTGGAAACAAATTGTTAGTAGAAGAATTAAGCTATGATATATCCTCTATGCGCAAGTTATATTTTGAATGTCGAATACTTGAAGATAAGAAAAAACATATATATAATACAATTATTATTTTAGTTCAAAGAATTGATATTTTATTTATGGAAATGGTGGCACTGGTAAAACATTTCTATGACAAACAGTTATATCTAGAGTTATATAAGTTAGTAAGATAATCCTAACAGTTGCTCTTGAAGTACTGCTTCATTGCTCTTATATGGTGGTTGAACAATGTATTTAAGATTAAAATTTCACCAGAGATAATCATACTTTAACATGTGAAATAAAAAAGGTATACAACTTGTAAAATTAATTGAAAAACAAGTCTAATCGTATGGGATGAGGCAACAATGAATCGCAAGCATTTGCGATGAAGCTCTAGGCAAGACATTGAAAGATATATTGGGATGTAATCATCCATCTTCATATGGAAAGCAATTTGGAGATCTAATCATAGTAGGAACAAAGGAAGACATTGTTAATCCTTCAATTAACAAATCAAAGTTGTGGGATAATTGCTTAGTATTTACATAGAAGCACAATATGTCTTTTAGATAGTATATCATATGCACACTCTACAACTCTAATAGTAAATGGATTTTAGATATTGAAAATGGCATATTACATTCTAAAAAAAAAACTAGAAGATGAAGAGAAGGCAAGCTTGATTAAAATTCTTGATGCTATATTAGTAAGTGAAGTGAAAACAATATTGAATCATTTGTACTTAGTATTTATGAATTTTTTTCTCGTATTCACTTAATAATCCAACATATTCAAGGGAAAGAGCAATTGTCGCACCAATTAATGATATAGTTGATGATATCAATACCTATTCATTATTATTAGTTACCTATGAAGACCATATTTACTTTTACTCTAATTCTGTGTAAGACATCTACTAACAGTAAAAATACAAAATTATTATATAAATTAAAATTTTGTATTATGTAACATTTAATAGAGTGTTGAATCATCATTTATGCATGAAAGTTGGAAGTCCCATAATGCTACTACAAAATTTAGATAGAAGTAAACATCTTTGTAGGTACGAAACTAATTGTCATCCAATTAGCTACCAAACTCATCAAAGCAGTCATAAATACTAGTAGACACATTAGATATCGTCATAGATAAGACATCAACAACCATAATTCCCAAGGAGATCGAGAGTTCCTCATATGATTCTGTTGGGAATAGTGCCCTAAATCTAACATGTGATGTAATTGGAGCAATCTTTATTCGTGAAATATAAATGAGGCATTTATTGTTCATCATATGTTGCTTATTATTGACTATGATGAAACCCATAAATTGAGGTTGATTTTAGGGTTATGATGAGATCATACTAGTGAGTTATAAAATCTCAGAAATCATAATAAAAATGTTCCTAGTCATAGGATCACTGAATAGGGAATTAGTGACTCGGTAAAACTAGTATACTCGTTACATGCTCAAAAGTAAAAGGTAGCTGATCTCATAGTTACTTGTGAAAAGTGACTATTGTAAGAGTATAGGTGCTCATTATGGAATGAGTTCACTGAATTAACTTGTTAGAGGAAGGTCTAGTGGATTCTGAAATAAATATCAATAGGGTAATCCTCATGTGATAGTACGTGTAAGTAATTCTTAGACCCGAGATTACCATAGTACCTTGTAATTGTTAAATTGTGGTTTTGGTCTATTCCTTAGCATGACTCTTTTAGACGTGTATAGGGTACCCAATGAGATTTTTATGGAGGTGGTGAGTAATAAATAAGAAATCAGTTGCTCCTAATGATATGAGAGAATGTCTTATGTATTCTGCTTAGTATTGACTTAGGAAATCTCTGGCCGGAGTAGAATGAAAATTGGAAAGGAGTTTTCAATGTTTCATAATTGAGTCAAATACTTAAGAATTGGAAACATATGAATAAGTATTGGGATTTGACATTTTATCCATACCCTAACTTATTTGGGACATTGTATAACTAAAGGATTTAATTATACAGTAACTAATCACCTTAGGGTGTTCGATCCTCTAGATTAAAATCCTCACTATCTGGGTAGTCGTGACACTTTGTTAGACGTCAATCTTGACCTGAGGGTCTATCCGATTAAGAGTTAATCGAATTATCTTAGTTAATAGTTTAATGAGATTAATTATAATATAATTATTGGACCTACTATTGGCTTAGTGTGGAATCCAATGGGTCACACACAACACAATGTAGGTTATCCCTCGTGATTAAATTTAATAGTTTAAATTTTGTATCAGGCAATTGAAATTTTCACTAGCACAAATTAGCTCATAACAATCACACACCTTATTGGATAATGTTAACATCGAATTAAATTTTTAGAAATCTGATAAATAAATAATCTTGATTACATGTACATATGAGTAGCCGAATTAGATTTAGTTAAATATATGTTGTATACGTGAGAAAGGCTTGAAGTAGATCAGCCGAATGAATGGTTGTCATTTGAAGTAATAATAGGCAAGATAATAAGTTTGAAAAACTTACCGATTAATTTTTACCAAAAAAGCTAACGGGTCTGAAGTTTTCGTTTCAACTCAATTTATTTTTCACATTGATTGAAAAGCATTTGGTTTTTCAATTAAATAATAATGCGTTGGATATCTGTATTCTTTTACTACTAAAATTCAGTAACAAGCTGCCCATCCACGCTCCCACATGGCCATCCTACTTGGAGAGACGGATCAGAAAAATTGTTCAGGGGAGCGAAACTTTATAGGGAAGTAATGTGAAGAGGAAACCCTAGATTGTTGTTGCTACCCATATCTGTCTCCACACAACGTGTTCTCTTTTCGTTTACGCCGTGCTCACTTTACTATTCCACCTTCTGTAGTCCATCTTATTTCTTCATTGCTCTTGTCTCGGATTGCTTGATCGCTTTTCTTCTTCTTCATTGATCGCTACTAGAGTGGGGGTTCTTCTCTTCGGGCTGCGAAGAGGGTTCTGCGTGCAAGATGTCTAGCTCCTCTGGCTTTGCTTGTGATAGGTGCTGCCTGTTTTTGCTCTGGCTCTAGCACTGTCACAACAATCTTTCTATTTCTTTTACAATCGATAGTGTTTTTTTTCGCTACCCTTCTCTCGGTTTGCTCGACTATTTTTGTCCACTTTTGGTGATTGATAATTGCTGATAGGGTGGGAAGAGGGTTCTACCTTTCGGTGCCTTTCAGATGCTGGACGCAACTCGAGCACCAGCTGCTTCTAGGTGAAGGCCCGCTAGCAGACGTTCTGAAATTTTCGGTGGGGTTAGTGCCATTGTATTGCTCTATTTTGATCAATCTGCTTTGACAGATTTTCCCTACTCTTCTCAATGGCCTCTTTATGCTTGATTTGTATGGCATTTGTAATGTAGGAACTCAAAAGAGAGAGGACAAAAGCAATTGCTGCTATAAAATCACTTCAACAGAATTTGGAAAAGAAGCACTAGATGAAGCTTGAGGATAAAGTGTAAAATTGATCTTTATGCTAACAAAATTTTGGCCTCTTACATTCTTCTGAACCGTATCATGAGGAACATTCCAAGAGACTTTCCTCTGTACCTCAGCTATGGAGGGAAAGATGCATTCTCCAATATGATGTGCAAGTGTTGCTGAACAGCTTCAAGCACCTTGACGGGGATAAGCTCACCGTCCAATAGCGGGATGACTATGCTCATGTTGATTTCGTGTTTAGGGTTAACGTGAACGAGGTTGTCTACGACCTCATGGCATTTTTCAGGCTTGACTAAATAAAGTGCCAGAGCAGCTCCCTCTATGTTATAAACTCAAGGCGATGTACAGCTTATGAACTTAATCCTATTTGTTTCTACATCTGTAGAAGAGAGAGATATAACCAGCAGAATAAATTCTTTTAGATTTGTTAGTGAAATATGTGTTTTTCTTAGCCTTTGTTTTGAGGAATGTTGTTTTTGGACTTTGGAAAATTCTGTCTTGCAGAATATCACCTTATTTGATCATATCATTCTTGGCTAAGTTGTGTTTGAATAGCAAGGTTTGAAGGCATGTTTATCCTCAAAGAGCAAATTCTCTGCAACTAACTGGTGCATATAGTTTATGTTCTCATTGTAATGTACCAACTTTCATATTGAAATTGCCTTGGGTTGGTAGATCAGTTTGTTTGTTTTCTATTAGCATTGTTGTTCACACACTCTATAATAGATCGTCTTCTTGGTATTGTTGGTGTAATTTTTCTTTTAAATGTGACTTTTACAGGGAATATGGCCAAAGTGTCTAGCCTTTTTCTATCAAGTCCATCGAGATCAGCCTATCTGTGTGAAATTGATAAATATAAAGGAGGGAAGTGAGGTCTCTGTCTCATTATTTGCAAATATATATTCTACTACATTGTATTGAATCAGGTCTAAGCCAACAACAGTGTTACAAGTTCCTGTTGATTATGGCATCTAGACAACATCTCATTATTATTAACATCTGCAAACACTTTCCAATGACAGAGATGTGCTTCTTTCAAGCTGAGCATATAGTTTGCTAAATAAACTTGCTATGAATGATCATGTTTTCTTGCTATTGACTTCTAATTTTTCTCAAAGCATGAAAAGCATCAGCCTGCGGTATTTTCGGTTATGATTTGCCGATCAAATCCTCTGTTCTTGCAGACAAATTATGTTCCCATGTCTATAGTGAGTTTCCTTATGGATGATGAATTGAGTTATGTGCATTGGGTCATATTTAATCTACATTCTTTGAACTACTATGACTGCTTTTGACTATTGCTATGAAGATCTTTTGACTTAATACTTTCTAATATTGTCATTGTTTCCTTGGCTAATAATTCCTTTCAATAATCTCTACCCTTGCCATGCATCCCAGTGTGCAAGGTACCAAGAACTTTAGTGTTTTGCATCCATTTCTATATATCAATTTGAATTTTCATTATTTCGTAATTTTCCCAAATAAACCTTTGCTAAAACTAATAGATTTGGCAATCTTACTGTAGCTTACATGGGTATCCCAAGCTTGGTAATTGCACTGTTTTCTTGATGTTCATGTCATAGCATTTCGGATTCGATGAACTTACAATAGCATTAGAATCTTTCAGCTTCATTTAATTCTAAATTTATTTTAGAATTTTTGTTCTAAATTCAATTGTCTGTGCCTGCTATGGTCCATTTTTCTGCTTGCTATTTTTCAGTTGTGTGGGTTGTCTATACTGATTTTTCTAATTTATTCAGCTTTGTTTCTCGTCTGCGTACCTTTCTCCTCTAAGTTTGCTGTGCTTGCTGTGTTTAATTTTTCTGCTTGCTATTTCTTCTATTGTCTCTATTGTCTTTACCAGATTTTTCGTGCTCTGGTTGTGGCACCACGCCTGAATTCACTACTTTTTAGCCTTTGTTCGCTTGCCAGTTTCATCGATTAAGTCTTGATTATCACTATATTATTTAGAATTTGTCTGTACATTTTCATTTTTTATTGTGACTTCCCAACTTTATCCGTCCATTCCATCTTCATTTCATTTTCATTATCGCTATATTGAATTTGCAATCTATATATGCATATCAGAATGGGTTTTGCCTATTTAAGTAATCATTTCGACTTATATTTGTCATTACTTTTCCTATTTAATTCAAAAGATTTCACAGGAAAATTAGTCGATTCATTTATTACCTTTCAAAAGTAATTGTTAGTACAAAAATATCTAATAGTTATTGAGCGTCTGCCTTTCTCGTAGTAGAGCGCGGGTCCATTGCACTAGTAGGAATATACATATTGGCAGAGGAGATTGATTGCCGTCTGTCTGTACGCCAAGTTTGTTTTTGGCCGTGTGTTGAAAAAAAAGTTTTCATTTAACCGAGAGTATTACACATAACCAAGAAAAAAATATAGAAGATCCGGTGTGACCATTCGAGAAAGCGTTTCTCGAATTTCTATGAGGAAGTCTGGTGTGGATACCGTGGAGGGTGTGCACTTGTGCGTCTAGTCGAAGGATCGACCCCAGGAGGTTCGTGATAAGAGATACCAATTCTTGGAGGCGGCGTCGAACAGCGTCAACCCAAGGAATACAATACAAAGACTGAGTCAGAGTCCTTGTAAATATGATTCTAAACACCCTCATTATTATGTGAATTCCAAATTATCTCGAAGTGACCCTGGGATTGGGAATGAAATCTTTCAAAAATTAACATTCCGCTGGGTCATGATTCCCAACAGATTCCTTCTCTTGGCATAAACTCAATTTACTTTCTGCCATTGGTACTCATCGTCTAGTACTGTTTTCACACAGCTCATAGTTCCATTCACCCATTCTTCACTAAAAGCTACTCTTCAACAACATTTCTAGACAAGATTAATGCAGTCTAATATGTGCTTAGTTCATATCAATTTTAAAAGCACAAATTTCATTTTTTAGTGTATTAAGAAGATTAGAAACATAAATATGAATCAAGATTCAAGTTTACATATAATATTATACTTAATATAATTTTAGTGTCAGTCTCAGGTTTTGCCGATTTTTGGCTTAGGGCCCGAATTTTTATACCCAGTTTTTCCCACATTGAAAACCGCCTTGAATTTATCTCAAGACCCATAAATTCAATTTTCCCTATTCGGATTGGATCAGTTTTTCAATTTTTCGAGTTTCCGATTTTTATTTACGCCCCTACTTACTGATTCCAGTGTTGAATCCCCTTGGAGACCTCTGGAAATCTTTTCTCGTGCACTTGTTAGCGTCCGTACGAGGCCGTGGGAATTAGTGAGACAAAGTTTGAATATCCCTCGATATATATAAAAAAAGTAAGTTTATGTTGGGTTGCATAAGTTAATACTAGTGAATGACCCGTGCGTAGCACGGTAAATATCGTCGAATACAATTGAAAAATATAAGATTATTGTTATGTGCTAATTAAACAAATCAATTGAACTGCCCCATTACCGCGTACTAAAACTCTTAGTATGATTAAATATACTAAAATATGGTTGTAAACCGACATCCTGCCAACGAATAGCTTCGAATACTCGCGGTTGTAAAGAGATCCATATACATTTTCAAAATAAAAATCATGGAAAAAACGCAGGAATGAAAAAGTAAAGTAAAAACTATCGTGATAAAATATAAGTGGATGAAGTAACTGATTTAAAATAACTGAAATGACAATAAAGAAATTAGAACTATTATATAAATTAGATTAGGATGAGGATAGTTTTGAAAATAAAAAAAAAGAGACCAAAACTATCACTCTCTTTTAAAATAACTAGACGCAAAACCATTACACACGGTATGTATTATATCAAGAAAAGTAATTAATTATAAATTCATATATAAATGAAGAGAATGAATAAATATAATTAATACATATAAAAAAAGAATAACTGGAGGCTAATAGAAAGAAAAAGAATAAGTGGAGAGAAGAAAAAAAGTGAGGAGATGAAACAAATGAGAGTAGGTGGTGGAAGAGAAAAAAGATGAGCTGATAGTTATACTTATTAGATTTACTATTTTATCCATATTTGATTTCAAATCTATGAATTATTAAGAATTTAATTGTTATACACAGAAGACAAGTATGAAAAGTTAAAAAGTGATAGTTAATTTGCTTAAAGTAATAATAGATGTTAAGGAAATATAATAAATAAGCAAATGGTGGAAGCCTCTTTATCCATTTTGAGCCAAGGATTACTAAATTACATCTTACCGTTATTGGAGAGAAGTATAGCCGTCACTTATAACTTGGCTTTTTAATTAAATTAGACTGGACTCAAACTAGGCTTGACTTGGTCTATTACTTGAACCCCGTCAGATATATATATATATATATATATGGGAAATTCTACACACACACATATATGTTTCCCCGGACAGTTGAATAGCCATGAGCAGTCAAATCATCCATTTAGCCAGTGCACATACATGTTGAGGGTAAAATTTCAATTTTTTTTTTGCCCTGAGTTTAAGGAAATCCAATTCCCCTAATCAGGGGAATCACATTCCCCATATCCATTGGAAACAACTCCCAAAAAATGAAAATATCGGACATAGTATGGTCTCAACACGATAAGATCAGGTTCGATCGAGTCTTACCAAATATTTTACTCATTGTACTAGGCACGAATTTTTTCTGAGCCGGGTTAGTTTGATTGTACAATAACACAATCTTTTAAAGAAAATACCTAAAAATTTATGTTTATTTGGCCAGCCATACTCCCATAAGAGTGGTAATTTTTTGCCTAACAGGATCGCATCATAAGATCGACATAATAAGATCAGGTTAAGTTAGGTTGGCATAAAAAGTTATCGGTTCAAGAATTATAATTTTGTGTAGAACCAGCACTATAGTTAAATAAAAATTATTTCTTAGTTAAAACAAAATCTTAAAGTCCAAAAAAATTTAATAGTGAATTTTTATTAATTTTGTTGTGCAGACTGGTTGGATTGTGACGCTCGATAGAAGGTGTCAGGACGCGTTGTCTCGGTCTAGATAAGTCCTGACTAGCCTGAATTGTATACCTATACGCCACAATCCTAAAAATTTCCAAAAACAAAAAATCTTAAACTTTTTTTTTTGCAACAAATCATGTTGGGTTATGTGACCCATGAAGAAAATCGAGCAGTACCCAATCTTACATGCTCGCAATATCATTAGTAACATCGGTTTGGTTTGAAAATCTTATAAGTTAATACCAGTTCGATAATGTTGAACCCTTATTAAGAATTAAGTGACAAATTTTCTTGATGATAAAGAGATTTAAATAACAAAGGAAGTTTGATTCCGATTCCATATAAAACAAAATAAAAAATCAAAACTTTCATTCTATTCTCTATTCCGTCCGATTCTGCCTTGAGAGAGTAAATCAACAGGATCGTAGCGTAGTTATGAAACAGTGCTAATGTGAGCTGTTAATATTGCGGCTAATATAACAGATGAAGAAAAACTAGTCCAAATAACAGAGAGAGACATATCAGACGTTTCATCTTTTTTCCTATCCATTTTAGACTTCTTCTGGTAAAAGATTCAAAAGATTCTAAAATTATAATAGCATGTCATTTATTTGCTTCTGACTTCTTCCGAAAAATTAAATAATGAATTAACATGAATTAGTTGAAGTAGTAGAGTGAATCTTCCGTTTAAGGAATGCCTCGGCTTCAAATCTTGTAAATGTAAAAAAATTACCTTGGGAGAATTTTAGCCCTAATAGACCCACCCAGCTTGAACTGGATTATGACTGATCTTTTGGATACAATTGGTACTGACCGAAAATGGCAAGAATACAGCAAGTTAAAGGTGGTGAGATGATTCATAAACATGTTTTTTATTATTTGTACCACCGGCATCTAGAAGTCCTTTAAACCTCTGATTAATTCAGTTCGAGCAGGATCGACTGATTAAAGGATAAAAGTCTCCCATTATAATTCACAAACATGTTTTTTTTCCTCCTTTGGTTTCTGTCAATAATTTAAATGCTGATAATAAGTATATAATAACTTAAAAAGATATGGTGGCACATGTTTTCTTCCCGTGGGCCTCCTCCAATGATTTAGATGCTGAGAACAATATATGTGAATTCTGTGTCCGATTCTGGAAAGTAAGCCAAACGACCCTGAGGTCACACACATATGAATTCAGACATAGCTGTGTAGTACATTAGAACGGAGCCGAGTTTCAATCCAGTTCATGTGTGACATGTACCCTAGATGACACCGTTAACTCAAACACAGATGATGAAATTTAGAAATCAACGATTTCTATAGGACTTGGAATATGGTGCACTTGTCAGTGTACACTTACCGTGCATTTGATTTGCAATGATGAAAACAGATAGGGGATAGAATGGATTGAGAAAATGAATAGTGTGATGAATGAAGTTAAATGATGAATATAAATATTATTAGTTGGTTGAAGGAAATAAAATAATATGAAATAAAACATTTAGAGTTAAAAAGGTAAAGTTGTCCCTAATATATATATTAAAATTATGTAGAAATAATATTAAAATATAAAGATAGCAAAAATTTATAAAAATAATATAAAAATATAAAAATACAAAAAAATATATAAATAATATTAAAAACATAAAAATAATCAAAAAAAGGAAAACACCATCGTCATCTTCACCCAAACCCCCACCCCCAACATGACGAGCCCCTCCGAACCACCACAAGCCGCCACCAAACCCGACCTCTCAAGCCCTTGAGCCACCCCGACCTCCTGAGATGGGCAGAGGAAGCAATGGCACGAAACAAAAATTTGATGAATAGTTGAGGGCAAATACATAATTTAGCCACCTATCTTATTCCCCATTGAAGAGAAAGGAATAGTTATTCCTTCTCCTTGGAGCGTGGATCTGGAATAACTATTTCAGATTGACTTATTCTAGCTAACCAAACAATGGAACTCCCATTCCCCCAACCAAGTATACCCTTGGGTTGCCCTCACTGAGTTCAACTGACTACTGTATATCGCTCCTCAGTTGCCCAACCAGCGCTATAGTCGGGAGCTGTGCCTGTAACCGCTCATCCTCATCCTCATCTTTTTTTTTTCATCGGTTGCTCATATTCAACCTCACCGGTCTGGTTTTGGCACTCATATTCATCCTTTTCAGTGCCATCTTCAACCTCATGACTGCCATCTTCATCATCGGTTTCTTCGACCTTGCAACTTCCATTCTCATCGCCATCCCAACCTCATACTCATAGTAACCCTCTGGAAGATCCTACAAGGAGAAAATAATAATGCAGATGGTGATTAGGATTTGGACCCATTAATAATTGGTCAAATAAAAACTTTATTTGAAGATTAGAAGTCCTGACCTCCCGGGTCCCCTTATAATACTTTTTCAACTTTGAGTAGTTGATGCCGTCGATACCATCAAGCGCCTCGCAATTGATTATTGTAAGTTCTTCTAGCATTTCCAGCTCAGACAAATTTTCAAGCCATTCTAGGGAATTGCAATCTTCGATTCTCAAACTTCTCAAGAACCTTAATTTTCCAAGACCGGGAATCTCAGTTAGATTTTTGCAATCAAGCAATCTGAGAAACAACAGATACTTCAGGCCTGCTAGGTCAGGCAATTTTGTTAGTGATTCACACTTCCGTATGCAGAGAGTCATCAGATTTTGAGGAAGATGAAGCCCATCCATGAGATGGCAACTGCATTCCACTGCAGCGAATTTTTCCAATGAGTGCAAATCTTCAATTCGAAGAATTTCATACCCATTGCTCCTCGAACAATCCAGAAACGCTAATCTCCTCAAGTTCACCAAGTTGGAGAGGCAAGGCAAATTAGTCTCCGAGTCAACATGCTGAAGCATTAAGGCCGATAAACTAGACGGAAGCTGTAAGGGATCTTTCAAGTTCTGGCAAGGCAGACTAAGAAAATTTAGCCGAGTTAAACGGCTGAAATCAGTTGGCAAGGGAGCACTCTTCTGAAGCTGCAAAAACAAAGCTACTGACTCGAGCTTGGTCAACTTCTCGATCAAGTTCAAGTTTGAGGTCTCTACTTCTTCATTTCTTTTAACGAATATGTACAACTTCACCATATTATCCATACTTGAGAGATCGGACACTTTTCTGAGCAACAAGGATGTGATGGATAGCTCACTCAAGCTCGTGGGGAGCTCTGGCAATTCTTGAAGCCGGCCACAGCCTACTAAATTGAGAGTCTTGAGAAGAGACAGCTGACTGATGGATGACGGCAGTTTGCATATACTCGACCTCTCAAGATCCAATATTCTCAGGCTGACGAGTCTCCCAATATCCTCAGGAAGTTCTTCCAGTAATTGATTATATCCAGCATATAACACTTCAAGCTTCCCCAGATCACTTAACCACCAAGATAAGTTTCTCAATTCACAGCCGTCCACTCTAAGCTCTTTCAGATTCTCCAGGTTTCCAATAGAATCAGGTAGCTCTGTTATTGCTGTCCATGACAGATGCAACTCGATCAATGATCTTATATTTCCAATGGAGGGAGGAAGCGTCTTTAAAGCGGAACAATCTGATAAATCTAGCCGCTCAAGCTTTCCAAGTCTGCCAATGCTATGGGGCAATTCGGTGATGCTTGTGGCTTGAACATTCAAATTAACCAGTGATTTTAAGTTCCCAAGCCCATTTGGAAGTTCCCTCAAGTTCGTATCGCTTAACAGTAGATTCTCAAGCTTCTTGAGTCCATCGACAACGGTTTCGGGCAATCTAACAATCTTTGTCCCCACTAGCTCCAAGTGCTTTAGGCATTTCAAGTTACCAATACTATCATGAACAGCAGCCAAATTGTCACAATCCTGCAGAACTAAGCCCTCTAAAATCATATTTTCGGGGAATTCAGGGGTCCTAGTTAACTCAGGGCAACCAGTGAGATATAGATCTTTTAGATTCTTCGCTCCCTGTTAGAAAACAGATGAAAATCATAAAGTAACTTGAAACAGATTAAGTAAATTAAAGATGAAGGGTGTTAAACAGTTAAAAAAAGTGCTTCTCGTAAAGTAAGATGGAGTCATCATATTGTTCCATTAGTTTCTACTCAAATTACCATTAGTGTTTTTGTCACGTCAAAATAATAATGCAGATGTTCATAAGATTTCCAATACCTGAAGCAGGTTCCATCCATGCCAGTTTTCGGTGATGGAACTATAGGAGAGGTCGAGACTCACTAAGTTTGGCAAGCTGAAATTGATGGCCTTGAAATCTGACCCAGGTCTCCATGAAAGCCATCTTAACTTGGGAAGAACGTTATCGAGATCCCCTTCAAATTCTGCGTCTCCCAACTGAAGGAACCTTAGATTTTTAAGAGTGTCCAACTGCTCTCGTGTCAGAGTAACCTTGGAAGATTTGCCAAGAGAGATAGCTTGGACATCCTCCTTTTCCTAGTCAGACATAAAGACTAGTCATGTTAACAACATAGCAAGTGCTTGCATATAGAAATGCATTCAGTTCCAAATCAAGAAATCAAATGTATTGCTGTCAAACTTACCCTCTTACTAGTCAGTACTTCCAGCGCTTCGTCTTGTTCCCACAACCTACTACGCTTTCTTGTAAGATCACTTTCCCCGCGAACTATGTCCCTTCCCAGTTCACGAAGCTTTTCATGCATCCATATCTCATCGTTGTCTTTCATTTTTATCAAAGACATGGATTGAAGGACTGCAAGCCCGTAAGTGGGGAAAAACGCACTAGCCTCCCACATGTTAAACACTTTTGATTTGTCCGTGCAAACCAATAAGCATGCTATGTCAAGAAATATTCGTTTTTGATCATCCGCTAGTTTGTCATAACTAATCTTCAGCCTATCCTTCACCTCACCTATGGGAATTTTCTTTGATCTCTCTATGATGCCTTTCCACACTCCTTTATTATCTTCATTACGAAGAAGTGAACCTAAGACAACGAGAGCCAAAGGAAGTCCCCCTGTCGTTGAAACGACTTCTTCTGAAAGACTCCTAAAGTCAATTGGTGGAGAGTTTTTCGTGAAGGCATGGCCACTGAAAAGTTGAAGGGCATGGCAGAATTCTAGTGTCTCCATTTCAAAAGTGAAAACTTCCTCTGCCTTCAATTTTCGACATTTTGTCAAGACTCTTACGTCTCTAGTAGTCACGACAATCCTACTTCCTGGACCAAATGAGGAAGATTTTCCAGCCAACTTTTCAATCTGTTCGCTTTTATCAACATCATCTAGAACTACGAGTACCTTCTTTCTATAGAATCTGTGGCTGAGATGCTCTTTCTCCAAATCACGAAGCCCATTGGCAGCCGATGATCTTTCCCCAATATTTTCAATGAAGCTATAGCAGTCAAAGTTGGCTGAGAATTTTTTGGAGATGACCTTCGCTAGAGTTGTCTTTCCGATGCCACCCATTCCGTGGATACCGATATACCGGACATCCGCTGATTTCACATCCAACAATTCTGTGAAACGGTAAAGCGGATTATCCACCCCAATCAAACCGTTGTCGACAAATTGATCTCTTGGTCTCAACTTTCTCAGCACATCACTCGTGAAGTCTTTACAAAAACCAGTGTAGCTGCGAATAGAATAAGATCTATCTTTTTCAGCAAAACATGAACACTTATTCATGATGTAGATCTGAAAATTTAAATGAACAGCGGAATTGTGGTGACAATAGAAAATTCATTTTGTCTCTTTCAAACTATAAAAAAGCCAAAAAACCCAGAAAAGCACTTCTCCTGTTTCCTGATATCGCCATATTTTCCTGTTACGCTTTCATTTTTCTGTTGGTTTTGATTTTTGTAAAATAAGATTTTTCATTTTGGCGATGAAATCAAACGAGCATTGTACCGTACCTTTGATCCACTAATATCTGTCCTGAGAATCCCGTAGCAGCTTTGAGAGCATCCTTCCACTCTTCAATCTTCTCCTTGTTGTTGGTCTCGAGTTTCTCCATGAGCTCAACGTATATCGGGGTCTTCAGCTTGACATCCTCTACAGACACCTTGTAGAAAATTGGGCAAATCACCTTCTCCAGACGAACCATTCTTCCGACCTCTTCAAGACACCATTTACTGGAAGCAAAGGTTTTCGAGAAGATCGGTACACATAGTTCGGAGTTGTCGATAGCCTCTAAAATGGTCTCAATCTTATCACCGGCTATGAGCTCATCATCATCTTTGAAAGCTCGGATCCCTGCCCTGACCATGTGATCGTAGAGGACACTGGCAAAACCCTGCCGAGTATCTGATCCTCTAAAACTCAAGAACACATCGTAATCGAATCGGGGCTCCTCCGACTCCATCCCTAACTCTTCAATAGCTTACCCAAACAGAGCTGATTGCAGAGGAAGACCCAAGAAGATGAAGTCCCAGGTCAATCTTTAAGGTTGGGGAGACAGACGAAAGAGGGAGAAAATTGATAACGCGTTTCCATAGCAGGCTGGTCAAAGTTTGAGGTTATCTTAAGGGGGAAAAAAATGCTACTACCTGGTACCCCGAAGTGGGCTCTATTTTATTTCAATTCTTAAAATGAAAAACGATTCGATTAATTTTTATGTGTAAGCAATTAAGTTGTATCTTCCATTGATCTATGCTCCATTGCTCCTTTTTGTTATGCATTCATCGAAGCATTACTGATAGATTACCGATAGTTTATCCGTTGGTAAATTATCATCAGAAATTGTACGACTTATCCGTCAATAAAGATCCATCAGTAAATATCAACGGATAATCCGCACGGATTCATGGCCAACGAAACTTGAATCCCAATAGAATTTTCCGTCTGATAATCGGTCGGCGGTTCTGTAGGAAGTTTATGTATTTATATACACTTCCTCTTCTTCTCAAAACTAAAACTCCCTAGAACCCTCTCAGCTCCATCACCATCGCGACCAGCCCTACTCACCTCCACCACCACGTGGCTGAGCACCGAGCCCGAGCCCCCACTGCAGCTGAGCTCCACCATTCCCAAGCCCCTTGCACCACCCACACCGATCCCCCCCAGTGACCGAGCTAGTGCCACCATACTCGAGCCCCGTGCACCACCATTCCCAGCCCCACATAGCCGCCCCGCCCCCCCCAAAACCAAGCCTGAGACCAACCAGCGTGGCAGCCCAGCTGCACCACTATAAGTTACTGGCCCCACCCTTTCTGTAGAGTGAAGAGGGCAGCAATACTGTACGGTAGGGACAGCAATTGACCTAGCATTCCTACAACGGCCCGCGTTGTTCATTGAACGAAAGATGTAGGAATCAAATTTCTCGTCAGCATGTTCTACGTGGACAGCAAAAGCTGGGCCGGGGATGGACATAATTTCCATGCTATGAATCACCACGAAATGATAAGTATCTTGGGAGAAAGTCTAGGTGCAATGGTGGTGTCACTTTAGCATTACCGTGTGGCATCACGAGCCAATAAGAGTTTGTCATATTTGTAATTTTATGGTAAGAAATTTAAACCGAAAAACATATACTCAAACTCTTCTTTTTAATCCACCTAGACGTGCTCCTATTACCAAATTGCGGATCCTTCCGTCCACTTTCCTTTGGATTAATTGCAAGGATAGATTATTTCCTAAACAATCTTCCTCGGTCTCCCTGAACAAAGTCGAGAGCCACAAAACCAATGAACAAAAGGCATTTCCATGTCTTTCAAGCCCATAATAATCCCCCATCTAGCTATACAACAAATCTAAAAAAAGATCCGTCCTTTGTAGTTGCTCAATGATGAGTTGCAGGCATAGAGTCCTCCATTGCTGATTCCTTCAACTAGGTTTCGCTTATATCCACAAAAGAACCAAACCCTTTATGTTAAACCCTTTATGTTAAAGAAGGAGATGAAAGTTGTGGTTTTGGTGATAAATGTGAAAGCAACGGCAGGATGAAGTCCTTCCCTTAGTTCCTTGAATGGTTACAGATAACTGACCACTAGGAATCTTCCCTTATATTCCGGAACCGTGATTTTGGCACACAGTACGAGCAATTGAAATAATGCACTTTACCCAAGATCAGGACAATTTGCAATCTCCAGATCACAGGGAATCTCCTCGCAGATTTCACGGAAACCATCAATAGGTGGAATGTTGATGAATTTGTATGAACCCTTTAAGTTTTGTGTTATTTTTTATTCAGGGAAAATATGTTTTTTATTCAGATCTTGTGATTAAAAAAAGAATTATTGGTCATTCTCGGACCACGTAAGAATTGATACCTGAAAATGCAATAGGAGAGAGATTCAGGGGATAAATTTTCTCCAGCTGATTGAAATATACTTTGTTTTAATATCATATGGTTGTGAGATTTTATTTTGATGGATGCACTTGGTATCATTTTGTTTCATTGACCGTCAAAATGAAAAAAAAAATCTTAAATGGACCTATCTTACATTGACGTGATGATGAATGACTCAATTAAAGGAGAAAGTCTTATATGTAATGGATATACCACGTAAAAATATTTATATGATATCATGAGCCAATCAAATCAAGCTATTTTTAAGATTTTTTTTCCTTTTAGGTTTTACTAAAAAATCATGAAAATAACTGAATTTTATTGGCTCATGACGCTACGTTAGCACTGCCATGCGGTACATTCGTTACACACAAGACTCTCTCTAATTAAAGGGTAAATTGTATATAAAAGAATGCCGTTTGCTCCTTTTCCCAAAAAATCCAAACATTTCAAATTTGAAAAATAAAATCACATTGTTTCATTTTATTCTTGAATTAAGCCAAACCTTTCAAGTTTTAAAAAATAAATCATGTAATTTTTATTTATTCTCAAAATAAGTCAAACTTTTAAAATTTATAAAATAAAATCATATTATTTTAGTTTGGCTAATATATTAAAATGTAAAATTATATGTTTACGAAATATATTTTACTTAGTCTTTTCTTATCAGGCACCTATAAATCAACAAAATTAGAGTAATTTTTATTTAAAATTAAGTTAATAACTTTCTCCTAAGTTAAGATTAATATTAGTTATGGGAAAATACGAAAATAACTTTATATATAAGAAACTGATGTAAATTTGAAGAAAATTTCTATATACTTTTATTCTGTGATAAAAAATATTACAAAATATTAATCTTCTAAGTGTTTAATTTTAGGTTAAACTAGTTAAACTAATTCAATATTAAAATAAAATAATCTTATTTTAATTTTAAAATATGAAATATTTGGTTTAAATTGAGATTAAAAGAAAATCACGTGATTTTATTTTTAAATTTTGAAAGGTTTAATTTTTTGAGAAAATAAGTAAATTACGTGCTTTTTATGTAATTCTTTTTTTTTCGATAAAGCTTTTTATGTAATTCATCCCAAATCAAATTGCTCTAATTAGTAATATATATGATAAATGCTCAGGTGATTAACACTAATTTACATGTTTGTCACATTTTGATTAGTATTTTCTCACATCACGTGATCAGGTAAAATCATCTAAAAATTTCTCGTCGAAATGAGACTTCGCTTCTTTTCTGACTTATGGGGATCGTGGAACACTACTAAGTCCTCTTAATTGTTTATTTCGAATTTTCCTTCTTTCTCATGAATGTGCCAATTTCTTCCTTAAAATGTATAATCATGTGCTTTTTTGCCATTTTTCTGCATATTTTGTTTGAACGGTCTGTGTCCTCGGCTCTCTGTAGCTCATTGAGATTTTGCCTCTTACACCTTTTTATCTCTCCTTTTTACTATTTTTTTAATATATTCTTGTGATGATGAATAGTCATTGTTGCAAAAGTTTTAGGCCTTTCAATCTATGGGATGGTTGTTCAAGGCTAAATCATATGGTTGGATTTTTTAAAAATTCATTCGTGTCATTTCATCAATAATTTCTCTATGGAAAATATGTCCGAATACAAGCAAATAGCTTCGCATTTCTTATGGTATAAAACTCGGGTAAATTCTTTGTAGAATTTGGAATTTTTAATTTTATATTACCTTTAAAGAGAAAGTCTTCGGTGCAATGGTAATACCATTGTCATGGTATTGTCATGGCTTGCTGTTACTAATAAACTTGCTACTTGTGATAGATTTGTTTGGTGGAATAGGAGTATTTCTCTTTTACGTGTGTTTTGTAAAATTGATCTTGAATGCAAGGACCATTTTTTCTTTGGTTGTCCTTTCTGGAAGAAAATTCGGACTCTCATTTTGCAGCTCAATGGCGTGCATCGAACCTACAAGAATTGGCTGTTTGAATTTGATTGGATCATATGAGCTTATAAAGGAAGATCATGTTCCTCTATTTTGTTTCATCTATCTTGGAATGCCTACATCTACTATATTTGGAAAGAACATAATGACATCATTTTTTCATCATCTACTCTTTCAGAAGAGAAGATCTTAGCTAGCGTTAAGTTTGCAATTAGGTGTAAATTATTAGGGATTAAAAACTTGTAGAAAAAGGTTAGATCAGATGAGCATAAAAAATTACTCAATGATTGGGGTGTCCCAGTAATCATTTTGTTCTTTATTCATCTATCTTTATTTTGATGTAGATCTCTTCATGCTCATCATGAGAGCTCTGAACAATTATGTATATTTTTACAGTTTCAGTAAATATAGAGCACACATTGGATTAATCCAAAAGAATTAAAAACCTAAAAAACTCTATAAACAAATCTTAGTATCAATTAGTGAAAAGGTAAAAAGGATGCTGAGAATTACAAAATATCAATATTTTAGGGTTTCTTAAAATTTTTAGGATTTTTTAACTTTAAAAAGAAGGATTATTTTATACTGACGATAGCCGGTGCCGTAACAACCGACTAATCCACCTGACAGCGTATTATATGAAAAAGAAGGATTTGAATATGTTTTTTATGGTCTAAATATTTTATCATGGAATTGCAAATTGGCGAATTCTTATTGATTTGTGACACTACGTGATAATGCTGAGGTGATAACACCATTGCACGGAAGACTTTCTCACTTTAAAGGAGATGTTGATGTGTGTTTGTTTGCAGGCATGTTAATGAATCTTTAGGACCCTTTTAATTTTTGTGTTATTTTTTGTTTAGGGAAAAAATGTTTCCTTTTCTAATACTGTGATTAATGAAGAATCATTGGCCGTTCTAACTTTATATGGAGACTCGGTAAGAAGTGATGCTTCAAAATGCAGTAGGAGAGAGATTCATGGGAGGAAGTAACTGATTGTGCTATTTTTTTGTTTTGCCATTTTCTGCATGTTTTGATTGAATACTGATGTTGGGATAACTAACTCTACAGCTCACAAGAATGGGAAAAGTCATTCCACATTACTCCAATTTTTCATAGCTTTATTGTACATCCATATATATATATATATATATATTTCATATGATCAGCCAAAATTACCACAAATTGATTCTCTATTACCGATGCCAGGACACGTACCAACGTTCGTTCAATTGTATAGACATGATACTAAGTCTCTAATAGACTAAAAGCTTCAAACATAATAGAGAATGAGATAGATGAATCTATAATTGAAGGTTTAATCAGAATATTTGATGATATAAATGAAATGGTCAGTGCTTTTAGAATGGCCAATGATTAGAGATTTGCCATCAATTACGTTGAGATTAGTTGGAGAACGAAAGGCAGCCTCCTCACAATATGGTCCTCTGGTAACTAGAGATCGTTGGTTTATTTGCTAGTGATTTTACAGAATTTGATAAACAGAGAGATCTTATCAATGAACAGAGAAGTGAATGTTTGAAAAGAATTAGTGATCTACATCCCTCTTTCACCGCAATGCAACATCCAATTTTATTTCTTTATGGAGAGAATGGATATCTAACTTAGATTCAATTATCACAATACTTCTAAGAGAAATCATCTGAGATAATATGTGACAACTTTAGAATTATATGAATAAAGATAGATTACAACAAAGGGAAAAAAAGGTCAAATTCTAATCAGAGGTGGAAAAATTTCAACAATGCATTAATTATTGATGCTTTTACTTGTCTTGAAGAAGAAAGTTGAATTATGTACCTAGGAATCATAAATAAATAAGATCTAAAGTACCCACGCAAATTTCAATGCTGATCCACATTATATGATTAAAAATTATCAAGATTCCATTGATATTTGCAGAGCATTTGCCTATCCAAACCAGTTTTTAACTTTTACATGTTATGTAAAATAAGTAGAAGAATTCAAAATGCTTTAAGTTTAATAGTACGGCAAAAATCAGAAGATCAACCTCATATTATTAGTCAAAATTTCAAAATAAAGCTAAATAAACTGATCTCATACCTGAAAAATAAGAAAAAAGGTTTGGTGATATTGTAGCAAGTAAAATTTAAAATATTCTTTTTAATTGTTCACTGGCCGATATAAAAAAAAAGTAAAGAAACGTTTCATACTTTACATACATTATTTTGCAATGGGCAAATAATCTAATTGTGCATGTACTTTGACCAAATTCTCACTTTTAGCACGAACTTTTTCGCGTGGCCTAGGAAGGCACGAACTTTAAAACGTTTGCTCCGTTTAGCA
>JAOYND010000030.1:175243-190823 GCA_025802135.1 Lagerstroemia fauriei | reverse complement strand
TTTATATTTTAATGTATTAGTATAAATACAACAAAAATGTATTAGTATAAATTTGCAATAAATGACAAAGTATAATTCTTATTTTTCAAATTTGAAAATTTTAGGTTTAATTTAAGAATCAAATAAACTACATGATTTATTTTTAAAATTTGAAAGATTCCGCGTAATTTGGGAATTATATGACATCACGTGATTTAATTTTTAATTTTGAAATGTCTAGCACTTTTTGAGAAAATGAGAATGCTTTTTCTTTTTTGTAATTAACCCAAGTTATAAGTGCATAATTAACCCAAGTTATAAGTGCATTGTTATTGTTATACAGAACGAGAGATTTTCATTAATAATTGTCTCACTGACACAATGTAACATAGTGAAATAAAAATTCCATTTCATGGTAAAAAAAAATTTGTAATTTACTACTTCTCTAATTAGCATTGTCAATTGAAAATATAGTTCAGTGGATCACCCCCATCGTGGAGCAAATAGATTTTAAGTTAAGAGTTTTAGCGGTGAGACTCACATATTTAGAGAGATTTGAATTTCGAAGGTTAATATTCTGATAAGGTGGCACATTTGGAAGAAATGCTCATAACGAATTCAAATTTGCTCAGATTTGGCTCATTGTACTTCCATTTTACTGTTTTCCCATAAGGTAAATATTCCCTGTCGGGGCATTGCAATTCAGGAAGAATTCGAGATGGTTAGAACAGTTTGAACTTCGGTTATCACTCTTTTAGGAAAAGTGATAACTGAAATTAGAGTAGTCAAAAGTTAGGCAAATGTACTCCGTTTGAGCTCGTTCCAGTTCCAGTTGAATAATTCATTGAAGCAGTGAGGAACTAAGCGACGAGATTGTAATTTGAAGTGATTTGGTCACGATTCAATAAGTTCGATTTCCGAAGGTCAATATTTCAGAAAAATGACACGATCATCGTAAAGGATTCTAACTATAGTAAATTTCATCCAATTCCACTTTATTCATGCTAAATTATAAGATATTAATCGATACTAACAGTTGCATCACGATCCGATGTTAATTTGGGAGTTTAAAACTCTTAAAAACTTAAGTTATGACTTTTGAAGGAAAAAGTGATAACCGAAATTTAGTGTGTAATAAATATAGTAAATGTACTATATTTAAACTCATTCTAATTGCAATACAATATTCTAGCGTAGTGTGAGCATAGTAGGTTATTTTATTGTAATTCAATGAGATTTGAAGATATTTAGAGTACTTTGAATTTCGGAGGTTACTATTCCGAGAACGTGACACATTTGGATTAAATGCTCCTAACGAATTCAAATTTTCTCAGATTTGACTCATTCTACTTCAATTTTAATATTTTTGCATAAAATAAACATTCTCGTTTGGTGCATTGCAATTCAGGAAGAATTCAAGATGGTTAGATCACTTTGAATTTCAGTTATAACTTTTTTAGGAAAAGTGATAACTGAAATTTAAATAGTCATACGTTAGGCAAATGCGCTTTGTTTGAACTCGTTCCACTTCTAGTATAATACTTCATGAAAGAAGTGAAGAATTGAGCCACTGGATTGTAATTTGAAGTGATTTAGGCATGATTAAGTCAGTTTGACTTCCAAATGTCACTATTTTTGAAAAACTGACAAGATTATCGTAAAGTGTTGTAATGACAGCAAATTTCATCCAATTCCACCAATTCCATTTTCTTCAAGCTAACTTATGATATACCAATGGATATTGATAGTTGCATCATGATTCGATATTAATTTATGTGTTTAAAACTCTTAAAACCTAAGTTATCACTTTTTCAAAAAATAATGATAACCGAAATTTAAAGTGTAACAAGTATAGTAAATATACCATATTTAGACTCATTCAAATTTCAATACAATATTCCAGCATTGTCTAAAGGTAATATGATATTTTATTGTAATTCAATGAGATTTGAAGGTATTTAAGGGAATTTACATTTCGGAGGTTACTATTCTGATAAGGTGGCACCTTTTGATTAAATGCACGTAAAAAAGCGAAACCTGCTCAGATTTGACTCTTCTATTTCCATTTCAATGTTTTTCCATGAAATAAATATTCACGGTTGGTGTATCACAATTCAGGAAGAATTGGAGATGGTTAGATTACTTTAAACTTCAGTTATCACTTTTTCTAAAAAAGTGATAACTAAAATTTAAATAGTGACACGATAGGCAAATGTGCTTTGTTTGAACGCGTTCCACTTCCAATAGAATACTTCATAAAAGAAGTAAAGAACTCAGCTAGTGGATTGTAATTTGAAGTGATTTGGTCATGATTCAATCGTGTTAACTTTCAAATGTCACTTTTTCTGAAAAACTGACCTGATCACTGTAAGGCATTGTAACGACAACAAATTTTATCCATTTTCACCAATTCCACTTTCTTCATGCTAAATTATAATATAACAATCGATGCCGAAAGTTGCATCATGACCGGTGTTAATTTAACGGTTTAAAACTCTTAAAATTGAAGTTATACTTTTGAAAGAAAAAGTGATAATCAAAATTTAGAATGTAATAAATACAGTAAATGTGCTATATTTAAATACAATCTAATTTCAATACAATATTCTAATGTAGTGTGAGCGTAGTAGGTTATTTTATTGTAATTCAATGAGATTTGAAGATGTTTAGAGGAATTTGAATTTCAGAGGTTGTTATTCCAATAAGGTGGCACCTTTGAATTAAATGCTCGTAACAAATTCAAATTTGCTCAGATTTGACTCCTTCTACTTCCATTTTAATGTTTTTTCCATAAGATAAATATTCTTGACTGGTACATCGCAATTTGGGAAGAATTCGAGATGGTTAGATCACATTGAACTTCTGTTATCACTTTTTTAGGAAGATTGATAACTGTAATTTAAATAGTCATATGCTAGTCAAATGTGCTATGTTTGAACTCATTAAACTTCCAACAGAATAATTCATGAAAGCAGTAAAGAACCGGGCCACTGGATTATAATTTGGAGTGATTTTGTCATGATTCAATCATTAGGGCTTCCGAAGATCACGAATTTTGATGCGCAAACCAGGAATGTTCATCTTATGGGAAAATGTTAAAATGGAAGTAGAATGAGCCAAATCCTTCGCAAATTTGAATTCGTTATGAGCATTTAATCCAAATGTGTAACATTATCGGAAAAGTAACCTCCAAAATTCAAATCTCTCTAAATATCTTCAAATCTCATTGAATTACCGTAAAGCGACCTACTACCCTCACACTACGCTAGAACATTGTATTGCAATTCGAATTTCTGTAAATAGAGTACATTTACTGTACTTATTACACAGTTAACTTCGGTTATCACTTTTCCTAAAAAAGAGATAACTTAGCCTTTAAGAGTTTTAAAAATCATAATTAACTCGGGATCGCAATGCAATAGCCAGTATCCATCATTATATCATAAATTTAAATAGAAGAAATTTGCTATCGTTAGAACGCCCTACCGTGATCAAGCCAGTTTTCTAAAATATTGACCGTCGGAAATCAAACTTAATGAATCGTGACCAAATCACTTCAAATTACAATCCCGTGGCCCAGTTCTTCACTGCTTCCATGAATTATTCTACTGGAAGTGGAACGAGTTCAAACAGAGTACATTTGCCTAACGTATGACGACTCTCATTTCAGTGATCACTTTTCCAAAAAGAGTGATAACTGGAGTTCAAAGTGTTCGAACCATCTCGAATTCTTCCCGAATTGCGGTGCCCCAACAGGGAATGTTTATCTTATGGGAAAACGCTAAAATAGAAGTAGAATGCGCAAAATCTGAGCAAATTTGAATTCGTTACGAGCATTTCTTCCAAATGTGCCACCTTATCGGAATAGTAACCTCCAAAATTCAAATCTCTCTAAATATCATCAAATCTCATCGAACTACCGTAAAACGACCTACTACCCTCACATTACGCTAGAATATTGTATTGCAATTTGAATTTATGTAAATAAAGTACATTTACTATACCTATTACACTGTTAATTTCGGTTATCACTTTTGCTAAAAAATTGATAACACAGTCTTCAAGAGTTTTAAATATCATAATTAACTCGGGATCGCAATACAATAGCCAGTATACATCATTATATCATAAATTAAAATGGAAAAAGCTCAAATGGAAGAAATTAACTATCGTTAGAACACCTTAGTGTGTCGCGTCAGTTTTCTGAGATATTGACCTTCAGAAATCAAACTTATTGAATCGTGACCAAATCACTTCAAATTACAATCTTGTGGCCCAGTTGTTCACTGCTTCCATGAATTATTCTACCAGAAGTGGAACGAGTTTAAACGGAGTACATTTGCCTAACGTATGACGACTCTAATTTCAGTTCTCACTTTTCTAAAAGGAGTGATAACTGGAGTTCAAAGTGTTCTAACCAACTCGAATTCTTCCCGAATTGCTGTACCCCAACCGGGAATGTTTATCTTATGGAAAAACGTTAAAATGGAAGTAGAATGAGCCAAATCCTTCGCAAATCTGAATTCGTTATGAGCATAATCCAAATGTGCAACATTATCGGAAAAGTAACCCTTCGAAATTCAAATCACTCTAAATATCTTCAAATCTCACTGAATTACCGTAAAACGACCTACTACCCTCACACTACACTAGAATATTCTACTACAATTTGAATTTCTGTAAATAGAGGACATTTACTATACTTATTACACCGTTAACTTTGGTTATCACTTTTCCTAAAAAAGTGATAACTCAGCCTTTAAGAGTTTTAAAAATCATAATCAACTCGGGATCGCAATGTAATAGCCAATATCCATCATTATATCGTAAATTAAAATTGAAAAAGCTCAAATGGAAGAAATTTGCTATCGTTAGAACGCCTTACCGTCATCGCGTAAGTTTTCTGAAATATTGACCTTCGGAAATCAAACTTATTGAACTGTGACCAAATCACTTCAAATTACAATCCCGTGGCCCAGTTCTTCACTGCTTCCATGAATTATTCTACTGGAAGTGGAACGAGTTCAAACGGAGTACATTTGCCTAACGTATGACGACTCTAATTTCAGTGATCACTTTTCCAAAAAGCGTGATAACTGGAGTTCAAAGTATTCTAACCATCTCGAATTCCTCCCGAATTGTGGTGCCAACCAGGAATGTTTATATTATGGGAAAACGTTAAACTGGAAGTAGAATGAGCCAAATCTGAGCAAATTTGAATTCGTTATGAGCATTTCTTCCAAATGTGCCACCTGATCAGAATAGTAGCTTCCGAAATTCAAATCTCTCTAAATATCTTCAAATCTAATCGAACTACCGTAAAACGACCTACTACCCTCACACTACACTAGACTATTGTATTGCATTTCGAATTTCTGTAAATAGCGTACATTTACTGTACTTATTACACTGTTAACTTCGGTTATCACTTTTCCTAAAAAAGTGATAACTTAGCCTTTAAGAGTTTTAAAAATCATAATTAACTCAGGATCGCAATGTAATAGCCAGTAGCCATCGTTATATCAGAAATTAAAGTGGAAGAAATTTGCTATCATTAGAACGCCCTACCGTGATCGAGCCAGTTTTCTGAAATATTGACCTTCGGAAATCAAACTTATTGAATCGTGACCAAATCACTTCAAATTACAATCCCGTGGCCCAGTTCTTCACTGCTTCCATGAATTATTCTACTGGAAGTGGAACGAGTTCAAACGGAGTACATTTGCCTAACGTATGACGACTCTAATTTCAGTTATCACTTTTCCAAAAAGAGTGATAACTGGAGTTCAAAGTGTTCGAACCACCTCGAATTCTTCCCGAATTGCGGTGCCCCAACCGAAAATTATGGGAAAACGTTAAAATGGAAGTAGAATGAGCCAAATCTGAGCAAATTTGAATTCGTTACGAGCATTTCTTCCAAATGTGCCACCTTATCGGAATAGTATCCTCCAAAATTCAAATCTCTCTAAATATCTTCAAATCTCATCGAACTACCGTAAAATGACCTACTACCCTCACACTACGCTAGAATATTGTATTGCAATTTGAATTTATGTAAATAAAGTACATTTACTATACTTATTACACTGTTAATTTCGGTTATCACTTTTCCTAAAAAATTGATAACATAGCCTTCAAGAGTTTTAAATATCATAATTAACTCGGGATCACAATGCAATAGCCAGTATCCATCATTATATCATAAATTAAAATGGAAAAAGCTCAAATGGAAGAAATTTACTATCGTTAGAACACTTTACTATGATCGCGTCAGTTTTCTGAGATATTAACCTTCGGAAATCAAACTTATTGAATCGTGACCAAATCACTTCAAATTACAATCTCGTGGCCCAGTTGTTCACTGCTTCCATGAATTATTCTACTAGAAGTGGAACGAGTTTAAACGGAGTACATTTGCCTAACGTATGACGACTCTAATTTCAGTTATCACTTTTCTAAAAAGAGTGATAACTGGAGTTCAAAGTGTTCTAACCAACTCGAATTCTTCCCGAATTGCTGTACCCCAACCGGGAATGTTTATCTTATGGGAAAACGTTAAAATGGAAGTAGAATGAGCCAAATCCTTCGCAAATCTGAATTCATTATGAGCATTTAATCCAAATGTGCAACATTATCGGAAAAGTAACCTCCGAAATTCAAATCACTCTAAATATCTTCAAATCTCATTGAATTACCGTAAAACTACCTACTACCCTCACACTACACTAGAATATTCTACTGCAATTTGAATTTCTGTAAATAGAGTACATTTACTTTACTTATTACACCGTTAACTTTGGTTATCACTTTTCCCAAAAAAGTGATAACTTAGCCTTTAAGAGTTTTAAAAATCATAATCAACTCGGGATCGCAATGTAATAGCTAGTATCCATCATTATATCATAAATTAAAATTGAAAAAGCTCAAATGGAAGAAATTTGCTATCATTAGAACGCCTTACCGTCATCGCGTAAGTTTTCTGAAATATTGACTTTCGGAAATCAAACTTATTGAACCGTGGCCAAATCACTTCAAATTACAATCCCGTGGCCCAGTTCTTCACTGCTTCCATGAATTATTCTACTGAAAGTGGAACGAGTTCAAACGGAGTACATTTGCCTAACGTATGACGACTTTAATTTCAGTGATCACTTTTCCAAAAAGAGTGATAACTGAAGTTCAAAGTATTCTAACCATCTCGAATTCTTCCCGAATTGTGGTGCCCCAACCAGGAATGTTTATCTTATGGGAAAACGTTAAAATGGAAGTAGAATGAGCCAAGTCTGAGCAAATTTGAATTCGTTACGAGCATTTCTTCCAAATGTGCCACCTTATCAGAATAGTAGCATCCGAAATTCAAATTTCTCTAAATATCTTCAAATCTAATCGAACTACCGTAAAACGACCTACTACCCTCACACTACGCTAGAATATTGTATTGCATTTCGAATTTCTGTAAATAGCGTACATTTACTGTACTTATTACACTGTTAACTTTGGTTATCACTTTTCCTAAAAAAGTGATAACTTAGCCTTTAAGAGTTTTAAAAATCATAATTAACTCGGGATCACAATGCAATAGCCAGTAGCCATCATTATATCATAAATTAAAGTGGAAGAAATTTGCTATCGTTAGAATGCCCTAGCGTGATCGAGTCAGTTTTTTGAAATATTGACCTTCGGAAATCAAACTTATTGAATCGTGACCAAATCACTTCAAATTACAATCCCGTGGCCCAGTTCTTCACTGCTTCCATGAATTATTCTACTGGAAGTGGAACGAGTTCAAACGGAGTACATTTGCCTAATGTATGACGACTCTAATTTCAGTGATCACTTTTCCAAAAAGAGTAATAACTGGAGTTCAAAGTGTTCGAACCATCTCGAATTCTTCCCGAATTGCGGTGCCCGAACCGGGAATGTTTATCTTATGGGAAAACGTTAAAATCGAAGTAGAATGAGCCAAATCTGAGCAAATTTGAATTCATTACGAGCATTTTTTTCCAAATGTGCCACCTTATCGGAATAGTAACCTCCGAAATTAAAATCTCTCTAAATATCTTCAAATCTCATCGAACTACCGTAAAACGACCTACTACCCTCACACTACGCTAGAATATTTTATTGCATGTCAAATTTCTGTAAATAGCATACATTTCCTGTACTTATTACACTGTTAACTTCAGTTATCACTTTTCCTAAAAAAGTGATAACTTAGCCTTTAAGAGTTTTAAAAATCATAATTAACTCGGGATCGCTATGCAATAGCCAGTATCCATCATTATATCATAAATTAAAATGGAAAAACCTCAAATGGAAGAAATTTACTATCGTTAGAACGCCTTATCGTGATCGCGTCAGTTTTCTAAAATATCGACCTCCGAAAATCAAACTTATTGAATCGTGACCAAATCACTTCAAATTACAATCTCGTGGCCCAGTTCTTCACTGCTTCAATGAATTATTCTAATGGAAGTGGAACGAGTTTAAACGGAGTACATTTGCCTAACGTATGACGACTCCAATTTCAATGATAACTTTTCCAAGAAGAGTGATAACTGGAGTTCAAAGTGTTCTAACCATCTCGAACTCTTCCCGAATTGTGGTGCCCCAACCGGGAATGTTTATCCTATGGGAAAACGTTAAAATGGAAGTAGAATGAGCCAAATCTGAGCAAATTGGAATTCGTTACGAGCATTTCTTCCAAATGTGCCACCTTATCTGAATAGTAACCTCCGAAATTCAAATCTCTCTAAATATCTTCAAATCTCATCGAACTACCGTAAAACAACCTGCTACCCTCACACTACGCTAGACTATTGTATTGCAATTTGAATTTCTATAAATAGAGTACATTTACTATACTTATTACACTGTTAACTTCGGTTATCACTTTTCCTAAAAAAGTGATAACTTAGCCATTAAGAGTTTTGAAAATGATAATTAACTTGGGATCGGAATGCAATAGCCAGTATCCATCATTATATCATAAATTAAAATTGAAAAAGCTCAAACCATTTACTATCGTTAGAACGTGTTACCGTGAGTGCGTCAGTTTTCTGAAATATTGACCTTCGGAAATCAAACTTATTGAATCGTGACCAGATCACTTCAGGTTATAATCCCGTGGCCCAATTCTTCACTGCTTCCATGAATTATTCTACTGGAAGTGGAACGAGTTCAAACAGAGTATATTTGCCTAGCGTATGACGACTCTAATTTCAGTTACCACTTGCAGTGCGCTAGCGAGGCTTTTAAGGTGTGCTAAACGCTATCTGGTTAGGAGCTTCTCTTGTCGCCGGGAGGCTCGAGATTGTCATCGATCAAGATTTTTGAACAGAGGAAGTCGGAGTAAAGATGGCATAGCTTTGGCGATCATCACAAAGTTGTCCAACCGAGAAAATGTTGCATGAACATAATGCTCAAAACTTCCCTCTAGACCTAGCTGCTGTTGAGGCTCCGGCTACAAACGGATAATCATTTTGGGTACCTATCATGAGACTTATGAGCACTATTTAATAGTAAGAAGTGTAAAAAAAAGAAATTCTTTCAAGCTACGGCTCGAAAGCCTACACGCGCTAGCGCGTTGCTTTAATTGCGTGATCGGCTGTTAGGACAAACCTTACCAGCCCTTGACATATGAACAAAAAAACCTGTCCTTAACGATTGGCTGGTACGAAGACTACTACCAAGATTGCCTGCCTTATAGGAAAGTCCTACTTCTGGAGCTGTAAAGCCCCCTTCCTCGGCTCTGGAGCTTTCTCGTCTACCTTTCGTTGAATGAATACCACACAGAAGAGTCAAGACCGGGATCACCCCGTTTCACGGTTTAGGCTGCTCCCATTTTGCTCGCCGCTACTATGGGAATCGCTTTTGCTTACTTTTCCTCTGGCTACTAAGATGTTTCCAAAAAGAGTGATAACTGGAATTCAAGTATTCTAACCATCCCGAATTCTTCTCGAATTGTGGTGCCCCAACCGGGAATGTTTATCTTATGGGAAAACGTTAAAATGGAATTAGAATGAGCCGAATCCTTCGCAAATTTGAATTCGTTATGAGCATTTAATCCAAATGTCCAACATTATTGGAAAAGTAACCTCCGAAATTCAAATCTCTCTAAATATCTTCAAATCTCATAGAATTACAGTAAAATGACCTACTACCCTCACACTACACTAGAATATTGTATTGCAATTGGAATTTCTGTAAATAGAGTAAATTTACTATACTTATTACACTCTTTATTTTGGTTATCACTTTTCCTACAAAATTGATAACGTAGGCTTTAATAGTTTAAAAAACCAAAATTAACTCCGGATCACGATGCAATAGCCAGTATCCATCATTATATCATCAATCAAAATGGGAAAACCTCAATTGGAAGAAATTTACTATCGTTAGAACGCCTTACGATGATCGTGTCAGTTTTTTTAAATATTGACCTTCGAAAATCAAACTTACTGAATCATGACCAAATCACTTCAAATTACAATCCCGTCGCCCCGTTCTCCACCCCTTCCATGAATTATTCTACTGGAAGTGGAACGAGTTCAAACGAAGTCCATTTGCCTAACGTTTCACTACTCTAATTTCAGTTATCACTTTTCCTAAAAGAGTGATAACCGAAGTTCAAACTGCTCTAACCCCCTCGAATGCTTCCCGAATGACGATGCCCCAACCGAGAATGTTTACCTTATGGGAAAACGTTAAAATGGAAGTAGAATGAACCAAATATGAGCAAATTTGAATTCGTTACGAGAATTTCTTCTAAATGTGCCACCTTATCAGAATAGTAACCTCTGAAATTCAAATGTCTCTAAATATCTTCGAATATCATCGAACTACCGTAAAATGACCTACTACCCTTACACTACGCTAGAATATTGTATTGCATTTCGAATTTCTTTAAATAGCATACATTTACTGTACTTATTACATTGTTAACTTCAGTTATCACTTTTTCTAAAAAAGTGATACCTTAGCCTTTAAGAGTTTTAAAATTCATTATTAACTCGGGATCGCAATGCAATAGCCAGTATCCATCATTATATCATAAATTAAAATGGAAAAAGATCAAATGGAAGAAATTTACTATCGTTAGAATGCCTTACCGTGATCGCGTCAGTTTTCTGAAATATTGACCTGCGAAAATCAAACTTATTCAACCGTTACCAAATCACTTTAAATTACAATCCCGAGGCACAGTTCTTCACTGCTTCAATGAATTATTCTACTGGATGTGGAACGAGTTCAAACGGAGTACATTTGCCTAACGTATGATGACTCTAATTTCAATGATAACTTTTCCAAAAAGAGTGATAACTGGAGTTCAAAGTGTTCTAACCATCTCGAATTCTTCCCGAATTGTGGTGCCCCAACCGGGAATGTTTATTTTATGGGAAAACATTAAAATGGAAGTAGAATGAGCCAAATCTGAGCAAATTTGAATTCGTTACGAGTATTTCTTCCAAATGTGCCACCTTATCAGAATAGTAACATCCGAAATTCAAATCTCTCTAAATATCTTCAAATCTCATCGAACTAGCGTAAAACGACCTGCGACCCTCACACTACGCTAGAATATTGTATTGCAATTTGAATTTCTTTAAATAGAGTACATTTACTATACTTATTACACTGTTAACTTCGGTTATCACTTTTCCTAAAAAAGTGATAACTTCGCCATTAAGAGTTTTAAAAATTATAATTAACTCGAGATCACAATGCAATAGCCAGTACCCATCACTATATCATAAATTAAAATGGAAAAAGCTCAAATGGAAGAAATTTACTATCGTTAGAAAGCCTTGCCGTGATCGCGTCAGTTTTCTGAAATATTGACCTTCGGAAATCAAACTTATTGAATAGTGACCAAATCACTTCAAATTACAATTCCGTGGCCCAGTTCTTCACTGCTTCCATGAATTATTCTACTGAAAGTGGAACGAGTTCAAACGGAGTACATTTACCTAACGTATGACGACTGTAATTTCAGTTATCACTTTTCCAAAAAGAGTAATAACTGGAGTTCAAAGTGTTCTAACAATCTCAAATTCTTCTCGAATTGCGGTGCCCCAACCGGGAATGTTTATCTTATGGGAAAACTTTAAAATGGAATTAGAATGAGCCAAATTCTTCACAAATTTGAATTCTTTATGAGCATTTAATCCAAATGTCCAACATTATCGGAAAAGTAACCTCCGAAATTCAAATCTCTCTATATATCTTCAAATCTCATTGAATTACCGTAAAACTACCTACTACCCTCACACTACACTAGAATATTGTATTGCAATTCGAATTTCTGTAAATAGAGTACATTTACTATACTTATTACACTCTTCATTTCGGTTATCACTTTTCCTACAAAAGTTATAACGTAGGCTTTAATAGTTTAAAAAACATAATTAACTCCGGATCACGATGCAATAGCCAGTATCCATCATTATATCATCAATCAAAATGGGAAAACCTCAATTGGAAGAAATTTACTATCGTTAGAACGCCTTACGGTGATCGTGTCAGTTTTTTGAAATATTGACGTTCGGAAATCAAACTTATTGAATCGTGACCAAATCACTTCAAATTACAATCCCGTCGCCCCGTTCTTCACCACTTCCATGAATTATTCTACTGGAAGTGGAACGAGTTCAAACGGAGTCCATTTGCCTAACGTTTGACTACTCTAATTTCAGTTATCACTTTTCCCAAAAGAGTGATAACAGAAGTTCAAACTGCTCTAACCCTCTAGAATTCTTCCCGAATTACAATGCCCCAATCGAGAATGTTTACCGTATGGGAAAACGTTAAAATGGAAGTAGAATGAGCCAAATCTGAGCAAATTTCAATTCGTTACGAGAATTTCTTCCAAATGTGCCACCTTATCAGAATAGTAACCTCCGAAATTCAAATTTCTCTAAATATCTTCGAATCTCGTCGAACTACCGTAAAAGGACCTACTACCCTTACACTATGCTAGAATATTGTATTGCATTTCGAATTTCTTTAAATGGCATACATTTACTGTACTTATTACATTGTTAACTTCGGTTATCACTTTTCCTAAAAAAGTGATAGCTTCGATATTACGAGTTTTCAAAATCATAATTAACTCGAGATCGCAATGCACTAGCTAGTATCCATCATTATATCATAAATTAAAATGGAAAAAGCTCAAATGGAAGAAATTTACTATCGTTAGAAAGCCTTACCGTGATCGCGTCAGTTTTCTGAAATATTGACCTTTGGAAATCAAACTTATTGAATCGTGACCAAATCACTTCAAATTACAATCCCGTGGCCCAGTTCTTCACTGCTTCCATGAATTATTCTACTAAAAGTGGAATGAGTTCAAACGGAGTACATTTGCGTAACGTATGACGACTGTAATTTCAGTTATCACTTTTTCAAAAAGAGTGATAACTGGAGTTCAAAGTGTTCTAACCATCTCGAATTCTTCTCGAATTGCGGTGCCCCAACCGGGAATGTTTATCTTATGGGAAAACGTTGAAATGGAAGTAGAATGAGCCAAATCCTTCGCAAATTTGAATTCGTTTTGAGCATTTAATCCAAATGTCCAACATTATCGGAAAAGTAACCTCTGAAATTCAAATCTCTCTAAATATCTTCAAATCTTATCGAACTAGCATAAAACGACCTACTACCCTCACACTATGTTATCACTTTTCCTACAAAAGTGATAACGTAGGTTTTAATAGTTTAAAAAATCATAATTAACTCCGGATCGCGATGTAATAGCCAGTATCCATCATCATATCATCAATTAAAATGGGAAAACCTCAATTTGAAGGAATTTGCTATCGTTAGAACGCCTTACGGTGATCGCGTCAGTTTTCTGAAATCTTGACCTTCGGAAATAAAACTTATTGAATCGTGACCAAATCACTTCAAAATACAATCCCGTCGCCCAGTTCTTCACTGCTTCCTTCAATTATTCCAATGGAAGTGGAATGAATTCAAATGGAGTCCATTTGCCTAACATTTGACTACTCTAATTTCAGTTATCACTTTTCCTAAAAGAGTGATAACCAAAGTTCAAACTGCTCTAACTATCTCGAATTCCTCCCGAATTGCGATGCCCCAACCGGGAATGTTTACCTTATGGGAAGACATTAAAATGGAAGTAGAATGAGCCAAATCTGAGCAAATTTGAATTCGTTACGAGCATTTCTTCCAAATGGGCCACATTATCGAAATAGTAACCTTCGAAATTCAAATCTCTCTAAATATCTTCAAATCTCATCAAACTACCATAAAACGACCTACTACCCTCACACTACGCTAGAATATTGTATTGCAATTCAAATTTCTGTTAATACAGTCCATTTACTATACTTAGTACACTCTTCATTTCGGTTATCACTTTTCCTACAAAAGTGATAATATAGGCTTTAATAGTTTAAAAAATCATAATTAACTCCGGATCGCGATGCAATAGCCAGTATCCATCATTATTTCATCAATTAAAATGGGAAAACCTCAATTGGAAGAAGTTTGCTATCGTTAGAACGCCTTACAGTGATCGCGTTAGTTTTCTGAAATATTGACCTTCGGAAATCAAACTTATTGAATCGTGACCAAATCACTTCAAATTACAATCCCGTCGCCCAGTTCTTCACTGGTTCCATGAATTATTCTAATGGAAGTGGAACGAGTTCAAACGGAGTCCATTTGCCTAACGTTTGACTACTCTAATTTCAGTTATAACCTTTTCTAAAAGAGTGATAACCAAAGTTCAAACTGCTCTAACCATCTCGAATTCTTCCCGAATTGCTATGCCCCGACTGGGAATGTTTGCCTTATGGGAAAACGTTAAAATGGAAGTAGAATGAGCCAAATCTAAGATGGTTAGACATGTCGTGTCGCAATAGGATCAATTTCCATGTGCATCAATTTTAATTAGCTCTTACACATCCTTACTATATGAGTAATACACGTTGAATATTTTGTTCTTGTAAAATTGCTTCATTTAAACTCAATTAACTTGAGTAATAATTTTTTAATAAAAAAGTTATAATTCGTGGATCATAATTTTACTCAGATACAACTTGTTAAACAGATTTTTAATTATTTAAAATTAAATTAGTTAGAACCTATTTATATTTCATATATTTAATACTATACTTGGGAATTTTATCTATTATATGTTATATTAATAAAATATTAAAAACTTTAAAAAGTTAAAAGCGTAAAAAAAAATTAAAAAGGCACCGGCTAAATAGTTGAAAACGCATGGGCCAGCTAAAACAGGAAAACGAGAAAAAAAAAAAAACCGGTAGCAGCCGGTTGGTTTTAGAGAGAGAAACTCTATCTCTCTCTACTTGACGTCCAGCAGCTGGACGGTAGAATCACCCCAAAATTATCTTCATCAGGAATTTCGCTGTTGCTGTCCAGCACTAGTTTACATATATATATATATATATATAATATGTACGCGTCCCCTTCATCCATTCTGATTCTTCACAATACAGAACAACTTCTCTGTAACTCAAAAAACTTCCCCGTCTTTCGATCTGAGCAAAGATAGCAGAGGGAAAGAAAAGATGTACAAGGTTGCCAGCCCGTCGGAGTTCTTGGTGAT
>JAOYND010000030.1:151138-174767 GCA_025802135.1 Lagerstroemia fauriei | reverse complement strand
TTAATTTAATGGTGAAAAGGAGGGAAAGTAGGGAGGGAAAAGGCAAAAGGAATGGAATTGGCGGGAGAAATGAAGAGAGTTGGGTTGGGAGAGAGGGAAAATATGTGTACATGAGTGCGTGGGGGTGTGTATGTATATATGTGTGTATGTGTGAGTGAAAAGTGATGTGAGAGTTGGAGAGATGTATGATGTATGTCAGAGGGTTTGTGTGTAAGTAATGATGAGAGAGAGACAAGTGTGAGCATAAGAGATGAGAGAAATATTTATTTTTTTATAGTTTATTATATTTATTTAAAATTTTTATTATTTAAATTTTATATTTTATGATACTTCAAGTATCACGTGAAATCCTAATCAGTGCCATTCACAGTGCCACATCAACAAATTTAACGGCATTAGTGAAAAATTAACGGTTTGTACCAAAATATTACATTTTGAAAATTTTTTGTAGTGCAGAGTTACAAAAAAAATAATTTTATACCAAAACGTTACATTCACCAAAAATTTTATACCTAGAGCGCAATTTTCCCCTAAAAGACTAGCGTTCTCATCTTTCAGCAAATTGCGGTGAGCTACTCGACAACTATCTTAGATAAATAAATTGGTAAATTATCTTAAATAAATTATCTCTAATTTTCTTTAGATTTATGTAGTTATGAATCCCTCCAATAGCGGTTAAAAAGGTTAAAGATGAGGAAACATTACATGAAAAAAAAAACGTGTAATTTGCATTTTTTTTGTTTGCACCATTCAGTATTTCCGGGTCAGCCGAAGCACACATCGAGACTAATTTGAGTTCTGGCCGGAATACCTGGGAAAATTGCCGTCGACTCTCCCAACTTAGGAATCGATCCTTGGATCACCTATTTGAGAGTCTAATAAGAGAAGTACCAGGCCAACTCCAAGTTTGTATATTTTCTAAAAGAAAATCAAGTGTTTCAATTTTGCCAATAAAAAAATCACAAAGTTACGAAATTTTTCCCAAGTGTTTCTTTTAATTTATTAACCAATCATACAGCCCCTGGCTCTGGATCTTTCGCTTAGTCTCTGAATTACCCGACCAGGTACACCATAAAAGCTAGCGTTCTCGTAAAAGCACGCCGATAATTTGCACCGATGATACAAGAAACGATCGGTTCCCATCCTCTCCGAATGCCAGAGATCCAAACCTCGAGCGAGAGAGCTTAACCATATGAAAAGGCATCTAAGCTTTGGAAAGAAATCGGCTTACCTTCTCCCCCTGAAGTGACCTGGCACTGCAGCAGCATCGTCGACCCTCATGGGGTGCTCCACTGCATTGGATTTGATTACCAAGGCTTTCCGAGCGCTTCTGCCTCTGCGGATCCATCGATTGTTGCCGTCCCCGGAAGCTCGGGTTCCATCTGTCACCAGCTTTTGGTAGAGGTAATCGGAGAAGAGCTTCCGAGTGTCTGTGCCTCTGAAACTCAGGAACACATCGTATCGATCCCCAGATGGCCTTGACTTCGCCATCGGAGATAAATCCTGGATTATTTCATGCACAGAATAACTCTCTCGTTGCTCTGTAAGTCAGAATCTTTCCCGAGTTTCGCAATTCAATTATTCAACTTTTTCTTCTCTTTATCATTCAGCCAAAAGATAAAAAAGCAGAAAACTTTTCCTTCTGATTAAGGAAAGGACTTCAGATAAAAAAGCTACTTTACCAGTTTTTGCCCTTTTGAAGTTTTCAAGAAAAAAAATAATTTAAACCTTTAACTTTTTATATTATATTTATGTTTCAGCTGAATTTTTTGGGATTAATTTTAATTTGTAATATTTTAGATTTTGGTCAAAAATTTACTTTGACTTTTATTAATAATAAATATAATCTGATAAAATTTATTTTATAGCAGGAGATGGGTTTAAATTTGAGTAAACCTACCTTTATTCGGTGGTTAGTAAACTTTTACTTTATTCCTTAATATTTAAATAAATCAATAATTGCGTCTCTATTTTTTTATCGATATTTAAATCCAAGCATCCACTGTTTTGTCACCACTTAAATCATACCATTGGTCCGAGGTTAAAATTTTTTGTGGCAAATGTGGCACCAATGGCTTAAAAAATATAATTATTTAATGTCTGATACTAAAAATGAAGTTATTTTAATTAAATGGAAATTTTAATTACTATTTAATCCATTACTATCTATGAAATTTTCAATCAATCTCATTTGACTTAGAAAAACCCTTAACTCAAGATGCCAGCTACCCTTTGGCCAAAAAAGATGCCAGCTACCCCCTGCCGCCCCACCCCACTGCACCATCCGCTCTACTTTTTATTACTCACTACTGGTCTCTTCCCTTCAACTCATACATTCTACTGTACTTCCACCTTACTTAACAGCAGGGCGCGAAAGCCTTCACCTATAGCTTCTTCTTTTTTTTTTTTTTTGCTGAATTCACCTATAGCTTCTTTCTACTGCTACTTAGCAGCCCAAATAAAGTAGCCCTTTAACACACAGGTACATCACGCTAGTACAAAAGTAAGTAAACCACCTTCTCATGTCTCCGGACCTTCTATGAAAAGGGCTTTGAACTATGAGTTTTTCCTTAAAATAGTCCTCATTTTTAAAGTATTTCTTAATCTAGTATTAGTCAAAAAATATTTTTTAAACTAGTCTTTTAAGTGCTTATGTGGCAAAAACATGTTGATGTGGCAAAAAGAAAGTCTTAGTGTTGGAAAAAAAGGTGTCCACATAGTAAAAATTCTATTAAATTATTTTACATGTATTTTAACTCACCCATTATGTATCTTTCAACTAATTTACCAGATCTACCGCTAATTATATTTAAAGTCCAATGGATCACATATAATACAAGTATCTTCTTGCAACCAAATTTAAATTTTCAAATTTTGATCGAATATTCAGATTTTCAGATTTTCACCGGGACCAACAAAACTCATAATAATACATTTCTTTTTGTCAAAAGATATTATCTAATTGAACTTAAAATTTTTTCAAATCTTAAAACGTATTTTAATTTATAAAAATTCGACTATTATATTCTCAGTCATAAAAATTGCCGAATATGATTCAATTAATATATAATAAAGAGTGAATTGAAACATGATTAGATTAAATTTGTGTTCGTAAATCTAATTTATATAACCGATAATATAATGGTCAGATTTTTACAAATTCGATTTAAGTTTTAATATTTGAAAAAAAAATTAAGTACAATTCGATAATATCCTTATACAATAAGAAGTGTATTATTATGAGTTTTGTTGGTTTCAGTGAAAATCTGAAAACCTGATCAAAATTTGAACTATTTAAATATGGTTACAAGAAAATACTTATAGTATATGTTGTTTATCCGGTTTTAAATATAATATGCGGTAGGTCATACAAATTAGTTGAAAGATACATAAAGAGTTATTTGAAATACGTGTAAAAAAAATTAAATATGATTTTTTGTCATGTGGAGACTATTTTGCTACATCAACACTTTTTTTTGCCACATAAGACTTAAAAGACGAGATTGGAAAATATTTTCTGGAGAAGACTAAATTGGAAAATATTTTGAAAATGAGGACTATTTTGGGGAAAAACTCTTTTAACTATAGCAAATAGCCCATTGGTTGAGCTTTGCTCTATGCTGACTTAACTCTTCCTATACCTTCTCGAAGAGGAGAGCCTAAGGAGCAAATAAAGCGTTAGGCCGATCCAGCAAGCGTAGGCTAAAAGCCGGGGCACGCGTTAGCGCTTGTAGTTTTCTCGCTCCTCCCTTTTGTTCAATTATAAAAAAAAAAATAACCAACCACTGAGGTTGAAGAAGTAGTTGATTAGCAAGTCGGGCAATATCAATGTATAGTTGTCAGGAAGTCTCCATGCATATGGGACTTGAGATCAGTTCTTGAATCCGAGGAATAGAGGGAAGTATTCCAACAGCAAGCATCGTGCCCCTAGGCCAATCCTGATCGCAGGACGGGGGCTGGGGTGGACTGTGCAATGGAGGAGGGGCTGCAGGAGGCAGGAGTTAGCCGACTCTCTTGAATTAAGACTTTTTTCAAGTCAAATGGCATTATTTGAGAGTTTAATGAACAGTGGAGGTGAAAGAGTAGTTCGGCTTCTGATTAATTAAAACGATGTCATTTTTTGCGTTAGGCATTATAAAATTATATTATTTTTGACGCCGTTAGTGCCACGCATGTTGTCACGTAGGAATTTTTAACGTCGGATTAATTGTTTGACTTAAATAATGGTAAAAAAGTGGATATTTGGGATAGAGATGAAACTATTAAGTTGCTTAAACACTAAGGACCAACTGTAGATTTACTCTTCAAAATTCAAGTATCGTAGCATATCTCATATTTTCCTTGCACTCAAGAACACATACGGACAAGCTTGGGCCTGTTCACCATTTTTTTTTTTTTTACAATCAATTCTTACTTTTCGGTTTTCAGTCCCGTTTGTATGATGAATGTGTTTACTAAAATTGAGCTAGAAAATTATTTATCAGAGGTAAAAAATGGTATTTATGATTAAAAGTAGAAAAAGAAAATGGCTCGAGTAATTGCAGAATTTATATATGTTAAATAAAGTTGCGATTGGAATTTTAGAAAAAAATGAAATAATTAAATATTTGAACAGTGCAGAAGCTGAAAAAAAGAAAAGAAGAAGAAGAATTTCTCTCGTTCATGAATAGATCTGAATAATAAAAAAGAGAATTTGCTTTTAGAAAATATTTTATTTTAACAATAATAAAAAATTTATATAAAATTATAAAAGTTGCGGTTGTTATTACACAATTAAGTGCGCGTATTATTAGGAGAAGAGCCAAGGCACTAACAAGTAATATGCTTTGGAGAGGGGTTACCCTTATTTGGATGTTACGGAAAAGAGGGGAAGGGAAAGGACCAATGAAGGTAAATTTTTCCTCAAAGAGCCCAATTTTTTAAGATCTAAATTGGGGTTGAATAAAGGTAAAAGGTTAAATAATGAGTTATTTACCTAAAAAATTATGAATTATTAAATAATTCTTTAATTTACTACATTCAAAAAATCATGAACTATACTCTATTTTTCCTATTCTACCACGCCGTTAATTTTGACTATTAATTGCTAATGTGTACCGTTAATTTTATTGAATATGCAAATAAAATCTGACGTAAAATCACACTGGTGTCCATCTGGTTATAAAAATAGGAAACATATGTTTGCACATCTGTTTGCACGTCTATTCTCGTGATAAAATAGAGAATTCGATAATAGTTCGTGATTTTTTATAACCAGATGGACGCCACGTGTGATGCCACGTTGGACTCCGTTTGCGCTATTAGTAAAATTAACAATAGTACACATAAGCAATTAACAGATAAAATTAATTGCATGGTAAATTAGGAAAAATATAGCATAGTTAGTGATTTTCTAGGCAAAAAAATAGTTCGTGGTAAATTAGAAAATTCTTGAATATTTCGTGACTTTCTGGTCAAAAAATAGTTCGTGGTAGATTAGAGAATTCTTGAATAATTCGTGATTTTTTAGGCAAATAACCCTTAAACAACTAAGTTAGTACTCTCTCTTGTTATACTCGTAAAGAATGATAATCATAATATACTCAATTAATTAAAAATATTTTCTCTAAGGTTAAAATTTCTCCTTTATTCTCTTCCCCTCCCTCCGTTTTAACCTTCATCCAAAGAGGGGATTTGAGTTTCTCTCATCACCAACTAATTATGTTCATATCTTTCTTTTTTTAAAAAAAATTTAAAGTAGAAGGTAACTGCAGTTACATAATGTTCAAATTTTTGTTTTCAATCGCAAATATATTAGGCAAATTGAATAATTAGTACTAATATTGATCACGTTAATATAATACCACCAAATATCTAGTATAATAAATTCGTTGCAGTTCCTATAGTCAGTATATAATTAAAAATTACTGCAATTTCCTGGAAAACTGTGTACTTTCAACATATCTTGAAATAGAATAATGTGTGACATCAATGCATCATCTATAAGATCAGTTATAATGTATTTACACCCATTGCTATTCACTGCAGTCATACACGACACAGGTATCATAGTCATTTATAAGAGTGTTTTTCTGTTTTGATTAGTTCTAGCAGTACACATGCAATTACAATCTCTTACTTCACAAACTTACTGTCATCTGAAATAAACATTCCCACTAAAATAAGGAAGGGGGGAGGAGGAACAAAGTTTGTGAAAAGAAACATAATGTACTAGCTCAACTCGAATTTAGACATTGGTCTCTCGACCTTAATTCTTTCCTTTGAACTTCTCAAAGATGGACAGTCGTAGATCCGCGAGTGCTTCAAATTGGTTAACTTGCGCAGATCCCCGGCATATGTGAGCTTGCCGCAACCATCTATTATAACAACCTCGAGGTTACTTAAGCTCGATAACTCATCCAACCTTTCTAAGGATTCACAATCACGAATCTCCAATTCTTGCAATGATTGAAGCTCTCCAAGACCATGAACCTTGACTAGTCCTTTACACTCCGAAAGCTCCAACTTCTTCAGATGCTTCAGGCCCGAAACGACGAGCGGTGCATTGCAGAATTCACACTCTTCAATGGACAGTACACTCAGATTTTTTGGCAGGTGAAGCCCATTTACCATGTTAAAGAGGCAGTCTACTGCAGAGAAATGCACTAGGGAGTACAGCTTATTGATGTCAAGGCTTCCCAGTCCATGATCTATTATTGCACACCCTTCGAAATGTAATCTAGACAGACCTCCCAGGTCATCAAAGTGGGGCAATTTTGTGTTTACCTTAACATTTTCAAGAGCCAATCTTGATAAACTGGAAGGAAGCTCCAGGCAACACTGCAAGTCTCTGCACGACAGATGGAGCGATTTCAACTGTGGGAAGGTGCGACCTTCACATGGCAATGATGAAACGAAACTTGGCACGTGCAACACCAAGTTCTCTAATTTTGATAGCTTTGCAATCCAATGTAAGTTGGAAGTTATGGCTTCAGTTATTGCCAGATCCTCTGCAGCTCCAACTATCACCAAATCGACCAAGTTTGTCAGTGCTGAGAGGTTAGGGATTGCATGCAGCGAACAAGATTTGATACATAAACTAGTCAAACTACTTGGGAGATCTGGCAGTTCTGCAAGCTCATTACAAGTTTCTAGATCAAGTGACTGAAGGGAAGAGAGATTTCTTATTGTCTGCGGCAACCCACTAACACCAGTGAATGACAAGTCGAGAACTCTCAATTGGGACAGCATCCCAATTTCATCTGGAACTTTCCCTTTCATATGTTTACTGTGTTTGGCATGTACCTTTTCGAGCTTCTCCACCATTCCGATGGCACTTGGCAACTTCGTTATCGAACTGTCTTCCATCTTGATCACTTTCAGCTCCTTCAGATTTTTGATTGAATCAGGCAACTCGACGATGTCTGTATTTGATATATCCAACTCAACCAATGCTGTTAGCTTCCCAAGTGAAGGAAGCATCTTCAACCCAGAACACCCAGATAAAGATAGGCGCTCAAGCCTCTGCAATCCTCCAATAGATTGCGGAAAATTGCTAAGTCTCAGATTAGCAATTTTAAGCGTGGACAAAGACTTCATTGATTCAATTGAATCCGGTAGGGTAAGAGTATCACCATTCTCTTTTGCGATTATAAGCTCTACCAGAGATTCAAGTGACCCGAGTTTCTCAGGCAACTGCTTAAGTGAATCGCATCCTTTGATATTCAAGTACTTCAGGCGCTTTAACTCGCCAATGGAGTCGTCAATTTCAATCAGCTCTTTACAATCTTCAAGAATTAGCCTCTCCAATTTCATGTATTGAGAAAAGCACGGTGTTTTTTTCAAGTTTCTGCAGCCTGTTAAATCCAGCACTCTTAAGTTGTTGACCACCTGTAAAAGAAATAGCATCGTGAGTCTCGCTACATTTGCCAAGTGGCAAAACAGGGAAACTGCATCCTACAATATCATACCTCAAGTTGGCTCCACCCAGCCCACTCGTCTTTGATGAGACTCTGCGAAAGGTCAAGAATGACTAAATTTAGTAAGAAAACATTGGTTGCTGTCAGATCCCCTGGACAGTAATGCCAAGAAAGCCATCTCAACTCTGAAAGAAGATTCTCAAAGTCGCCTGTCACATTTGCCCAATACAACCCAAGGAACCTTAGGTTTTTCATGCTTGCAAATTCTTCACGTGTAAGGGCGTAGCCACGCAAGGAATGATCACAATTTAGGCGGAGAGCTTCGACCTTTTGCTTTCCCTAATAGCAAGAAACTCTTGATCAGGTAAATGAGGAAAAATAACAGCTAATGGCATCTAATCAAAACAATTAGAAACCATATACCTACCTCTTTTCTCATCAGCACTTCCAGTGCTTCTCTATGTACCCACAACCTGCTACGAGCTCCAGGATCACCAAGGTTTTCCGTAAGAACAATATCTCTTCCAAGGTTTCTGAGATAATCATGCATCCATAACATACTGTTGTCTAGAAGTTTTACCAGTGACAACGTCAAAAGGGCCTCAATTCCCTTACAATTGTTACGGGCCTCCCACATGTATATCGCGTTTTTCTTTTCCTTGTTTACAAAGAAACAGGCAATATCAAGAAAAACTTCCTTCGCTTCATTGCTCAGCGCATCATAACTAATCTTCAACTTTTCTTGGATTGCATGAGGAGGTACATTCCTTAATTTTTCAGATGTTTCTATCCACTCATCTCTGCACTTGCGATGGAGAAAAGATCCTATGACTTCAAGGATCAGAGGAAGTCTACCAGCACTGTGAACGACTTGGTTTGACAGGTTATCATAATCTGGAGGAGGCGAGTCTTCTCCAAAGGCATGCCTACTGAAAAGTTGAACTGCTTGCGCAAAATTCATTTCCTTCATCGCAAAAGCCCATACTTCCTTTGGTTGCTTTAAAGTGCCACCTTCTACTGCCTCTTGTTGAGATGCCATAACATTGAGATCAGTCGTTGTAACAATTATCCTACTTCCTGGACCAAACCAAATAGACTTCCCAACCAGGTTCCTGATCTGGTTCCTTTGATCCACATCATCCAAAACAATTAGAACTTTTTTGTCAAGAAACCTTTCCTTGATAGGAGTTACCTCATCGCCATTATCACCATCATCGGGAATGTCTCTATGTAGTTGCTTCTTCAGATATTCTAGACCATTATGTTTAAATGATTCTCGAATATCTGCAAGGAAGCTACAACCTTGAAAGCGGAAAGAGAGTTGATCGAAGAGAAACTTGGCCAGAGTGGTCTTACCGGTACCACTTATTCCATGGATGACCACAAACCGTACATCACCTGAATCAATATCTAATAACTTCTCTACTGCTTTGGCTAGATCTGTCATCCCCACAAGGTGGCTGCTCCCACATTTTTCCTTCAATTTCAGCAAAACCCGGTTAACAATTGCCTTGCAAATTATCGGGTACCTGCCATTGACAAGAAAATGCTTATTAGTTTCTTATCATTTGTACCTTATAAATGGTGGACTTCTTCCTTTCTTATAACAATCAAATTAATGAGGATGATCTAACCAAGCAGATGGCAATGCTATTATAATAGATTTTGGACCGGGACAGTTAATCAAGCAGAAAGACAACATTTTTAAGTTCAAAAGGAAGCAGCTGCCATACAGCAATGACAGGGCTCCGCTGCTTCCTCTCCATCTTGCTATCTAAGCATCAATCCCAACTCACCGGGAAAGAAAATAGTCACAAATGGCATGAGCACAATTTCATAAACATGACAGGACATTTATTCAGCAAGTGAATGCAGTTCTATCGCTCCCCTCTACCTGAAATAGATACAATTCCCTTCCCCATCTTGACTAGGCCCATGTGAGGCACTGTAGCCGATTTTCAGGAATTCTCTTCAGTATAATGAATTTAGAAGAAATGTCGGGGTTTTAGTAAAATCTGAATTCGAGCAAAATCGACCCGCTGCATGGTCAAATTCAACCAACTCAACCAAATATGACGCCATCTTTTAGATTCACATAGTTTCTACCCATAACAAAATATTTAAATTGGATATAAGTGGGTCAAATTAATAAAGGAAGATCAGAAATGCTACTTAATTAGAAAGTAGCATAAAAGGGAAAGGAAAGAAAAGCGATTTGTGCTATCAATGATCATGTTAAATGCGAGAAACATATCAATATTGAAGGAGCTAATGTAAATTACCCTGCGTCTTGCAATTTCCACCCTTTGATTCTTGAGACCTCTCCTAGAGCGTCCTTCCATTCCCGAACTTCATCGGCTGGAAACTTCTTGCCGTGCTTGCGGAGGGCACCGCCATACAAGTCGGTCTTGAGCTTCAAGTCGTCGACAGTCACATCGTAGAAAACGGGGAAGATGTGTTTCCCGTTCGATCTTCTGCTGCAATCCACCATGAGTGATAGTTCTCGGAGGCACCAAACACTCGACGCATAGTCTCTCGAGAAGATCGGAATGTAGACCTTGGAGCCGTTGATGGCTCGCTCGAGCTCCCCGGATATCCTGTCTCCTTCACGGATCGCTTCATCGTCCATGAAGACACGAACCCTGGCTTCCACCATGAACTGATGGAGGGTGCTAACAAATCCCTGGCGGGTGTCCGGTCCCCTGAAGCTCAAGAATACCTCGTTATCTGTACCGAATTTCTCCATGCTCGATGGCTCCGCCGCGATCATACTGCTGATGAATATTGAGTGATCAAGCAAGTCTGTATCTCCCGAAAGAATGGACGGCGATTTCAACATTGAGTGCATCTCAAATCTGGACTCTGAAGAGATTCTTAATGGGTATGAGTTCTTAGCTAAGAGGGAGTGAATGGACGCTTCGTGAGGAAGTAAAAATCTGCAGACTTTACTCGGGCAACTTGGCCACAGAGATCAATTCACCACTTTTTTTCAAACGAGACACAACTTGGCACATTTTTCAAAAGAAAGGAAAGCGTCTCTTGATTGCTGACAATTCAAAGTAAACCAAAAGGTTTTGTCTTTCCGGGTCCGGGGGATTCAACTGCTTATTAAACTTATGATTACAAGTCTAATCTGTGAGAAAGTCTTCAGTGAAATGGTTATACTGACGTGGTATGCTTGTTAATTAAAATTATCATTTATATATTTTTTCAATTATGATTCACCATTTATTAGGTTTTTTAATATTTATTTATCATTTATATATTATTTCTATTTAGCGTTTACCATTTATTTAAGATTTTTTTATATTTTTTAAAATTTAATTACCAGAACTGTATAATTATTGATTACATATCAGTTCGTGATTGAATAAATATATCACGTTAGGATTACTTACGTAGTATGACCGCTCTACTGAAGACTTTCTCCTAACCAAGCCATAATCCTTTGTCTACATAGGTCAGGAATCCCAACAAAATTTAAACAAGGGATTTGAACGAGGAAAAATTTATGAAACCTTGATCCCATACCGCTTCAGTTCAAAAAATTGTAACTTTTGTTTAGACTTTTGTATTTAGTTTAAAATTTATAAATGATACATTAACAAATCATTAAAATAATATTATAGTCTCTAAATTAATATTACAACTCTTAAAAAGTTATACATAATTAGTTATGATTCTTTAAATTGAAGTTATAAATGACAGCGCCGTTACGATTTTGTAATGGTCTTCACTTAAATGAGATGAGAAAATCCCCTCGTCATCCGTATTAGACACATGATGGTTAAAGATTTTCTATTCTTTTTTTTTTTGGTCATAATAGATGGCTTGAACGAGATGAATAAATGTTCAGTAAGGGATCAATTATTTATTTTTTTTTCATATACACCATTGAAAATCAAGATCTTATTTTTTAAAAATAAATTGTCAAACTTATATTAGTAACTTACTATCTCAAACTAATCAGTACATTTGGACTCCTGACAGTAAAAGGTTGCATTCAGTCAAGTCATTTTATCTTCTTGACCAACAAAATCGTTTTTATTCAAATTCCACTGCATATGACACTCTTTTGTGGAAATCATTATGGAAACTTAAAGTTCATGAGAGAATTAAAAGTCTTCATGTGGAGACTTGCGAACTCTATCCTCCCCCAATGCTTAGCAGAGGGTGATTCCTGTCCCTTATGCAAGACCAGCTCCGATACAGACATGCACCTGTTCCAGGAATGTCTGTTTTATCGTGTTGCCCTGAGAGAATTGCGAAGGAAAATTCAAAATGTTAATTGTTTTTGAAATACTATCAAAGAAATTGTTAGTATTCTGGTCTCTCCTCCCAAGCATTCAAAATCAGTATTTCTGACTTGTTGGATTTTCAACTATTTGGTTGCTTGCTCTTATATTACTTGTGGGAAGCTAGAAATAAGAAGAAATTCTCTAATTTAAGGATTGATCTTTAATGTTTTCTTAGTAGGTAGGGTAAAAGCTTTTTGGAGCACCAAAAAGCCCTTAGGCCCCCTTTAGATGCTCAGGGATCGGAATGTGCACAGTTTACGAAGGATATTACTACTGATACAACTGAAATGCCAGAACAAATATCGCAAGATGGTAGAATTACCTGGGTGGATGCTGCATTTAAGAATGACAGATCTTGTATTGCTAGAGTCATGAGAACTGAAACCAATACACTCTCTGTCTGGCTGCAAGAGGCGGCTGCTAAATCTCCCTTGCAAGCAGAAGCGAAAGCGTTATTACTCTCGTTGTCTATTGCTCATTCCTTTCCTTGGCAAAAAATAGTAATCTTCTCTTATTGTCTTACTTTAGTGAACTCCATCTATGACGAAGATCAGGGCCTGCGGGAGATTAGATCTCTAATTGCTGACATTAGGTGTATGTGTAATTTTTTTTAGCAGTGTAGCATTAGATGTATCAGCAGAGACAGCAACCAAAGTGGCACACAGGATTGGTCAATTTGGTATGCAGATCCAAGTTCATGATTTGTGTGTAATGCCGCCTACTTCTTTTGTAAACCAAATTTAATAAAAACTAATACAATTTGTTGATTCATCAAAGAAAAAAAAAATTACTATCTTTTTTCCTTTCCATGTGTACCCATCAGTGTTAGAGAACTTATTTTCAAGTAGAGGAATTTGGATGAACAAAATTCTTTCTCCCAATTGTTTACTTCATAGGCAACATGTTTAAAAATTGAATTGGAAACCAAATACAAAAACCTTAATTTTTTTCATACACAACATCCAGTAAAAATAAAAATTTAAGAAAAAAAATCCGAGTAAGGCAATAGTTGCGTACAAGAAGTTGGAAAAAGCGGTCATGGGACCAATTCTCCACTTCTTTTTCATACGATGTACAAATTCGAGAATTCGAGGAAAAAAGAAGAAGAAAATAAAACATTTCCCAGAGTACTGACATTCAAATCGGGAGACCAACTTACCTTGGAGAGCTAGGAATAAGATAATTCCTCTGAACTCCGTTCTATTAGAGACCATATTCCTTTGATTATGTAATGATATTGTCTTTCCTGATGAAAAAAAAAGGATAGATCTACCAGGCATTAAGTCTTCAAATAACCGTGGGTTGAGCGTAGCTCAAAAAAGGCTCGAGACAACTTCCTTGAAGACCTGTAAGGAAGCTGAATCCGAGCTGAAATGGCTCTTCGATACTTAGTTGAGCGGGAGTGAGATAGTGAAGGTGAGTAACTGATAGTGAAATAGATATGACGTCTAATCCCCTTGAGTTGGGAAGTATTTATAAATCATACATGAGCGGAGACTGACGTGATAAGACTTATCCTATGCTATGAGCGTGATCCGTGATCAGCATTGGTTAAAGGGCCCTATTCAATGAGTTGGACTGGTGGCTGGCTATGAGGGATGGATTGGTGATCAACTCGTGGAGTCGGTCCATTGGTCCAACCAAGAGTCGGTCTAGTGACCGACTTGAGTATTGGAGCCAAGCTGGTTGGTTTTAGGTGGTAGTCCACATAAGAATTTATATTTAGTCTTTAAGAGTTTAAATTTGTATGTGGTAGTACCCATTATAAATCTTCATTGTTATAGTCCGCCCTATTGCAGTAAGATAGTTACACTTGCTACTTGTTATTCAATATCCGCCTTCAATAATTATTCATGAGATGAATATTTTTCTTTCATTCTCGAACATGGGAGACAACTAATCACGAATCAAGCTTTCATTTCCATTCTCGGGTTTGATAGCCACTACGTTTCAAACTTATGTCTAACAAGATGTAAACCCACATGAGAACGTGTATTAATCACATGATTTTATTTCCATCATAAGGAAGAGAAAAATGATGACCTTCTTGTGCTGAATTTTCAGGAGAAACTACTCGTTGATTCGGGAACGATGTTTATAAAAAATTGGCTTTAACAGATCGAAATTGCACTTAAACAATCAAAATCAGCATTGGACTAGTTAATTTTTAATCCAAAACACATAAATTGGTCAAAGAGTGCTTTTAACTACTCGAGTTTTAACAAACTGACTGAACCGGTGAAAATTTAAGTCCGAAGATCATAATTGGCCTCAATCTAGACCGAACTGGTCAAGCCGATCAGACAAGTTGAGACCAATCAAAGCAACTGTGATGACCGTTTAGATCAGGCCGATTGGCCAGGTCGGGTTTGATCATATCGAGCATTTACAAGTTTGGTTTGACCGGTCAAACCTTACCGTTAAAATTTTAAATTTGTCTTTAAATAAATATACTGAGCTGACCGTCAAAGTTTAACTGATCATTTGAGGATAATTGCAACGTTCCATTTTTATGAAAACAGGGAACCGCCCTCTTCCCCTACTCCTACTGTTCATCATCTTCTTCTTCTTCCCAGTTCATCTTCTTATCGAAACCCCAGGTGCCACACCCATAATGCTCGCCAACTTCCAGCCGAATTCGCCCAATTTTAGCCCCTTACAGCCACGACGCGAACCGCACTTAAGTCCTTGGCTCGAAAATGGCCAAAAAAATGGCCATGAGATGAATCCGCCAGCATGTCTGGCCTCCTCGTGGGTGTGAAGCCACAATTCTGAAGTGGTAATGAGCCGCTGAAGTGAACTCACCACCGTGAACTCATGTCAGCAAACATGGACACTCACGATGACCACCCATAGCCCGCGAGCTTGATCTCCGACCACGAATCCCGACCACTCCATCTCTTCCACATAATGTGGACTGCCGATTGCAACCACGGTCCCGCCTGTCGCCATGGTCATGGGGAGCATGTTGAAGGAGTTTGGCTGGAGATAAGGGTTCGGGGTTGTTGGCTGCGACACTCTGGCTGCAACCCCTGTTGGAAAATACCCTTCAGTGGAGGTAAAAGAAGAAAGAAGAACACTCAATTCTGTAAAAATGAAATAAAATCAAACCCTCACAGTGAAGGCAGAAAGCAAGGAGAATTGAGAAATAGGCTCGACCAGTTTTATGCCGAGACCGAGTAACAAGAATAGTTCAAAATCAAATCTTTTCTTCCCATCGTCTTATTGGCAAATAACATAGTCTTTCAATCATTTATCTATTTTTTTTTATAATTGGTATATTCATTAATAAACTGTACAAAATGTACATGAGAGGCCACACCACAACATATACAATACTAAATCAAAATGAACCAGAAAACCAGTGAAACATCAATGAGAGACTAATCCTTTAAGGAGGGAGTTGTTTAGCTTTGCTACTAGGAATGGTAAGGAGTCAATACGAGATCTGATCAAACTCATTACCGAACCCCCTAGTAAGCTCGATGTAGGATTGATGTTGCTAAAGATCTTCTGGTTCCTTGCTTTTCGTATTGTGTAGATGTAAGCTGTGAATGTAAGGCGATAAACTATGGCATGAGAATGCTTCCTCCTCATGTTTGTTATGGCCCAACTCAGTTGGTATGACCAATCACCTATAAATCGCGAAATCTGAATAATTGTGAGAATGGAGCTCCAAACCCTCCAGTATAACTGCATGAGAAGAACAAATGGTCCCGGGATTCGAAGCACACCTCACAAAATACACATTGTGTACTAATGGAGCTCCACTGAGCCACTCTATCCTTGGTGGATAGTCTGTCCAGACTTGCGAGTCAGGAAATAAAGGAGAGTCTTGGTATATGTTCAGGGAACCACAAAAGTTTTTATCTAATTTCGGTCACGTCAGAATGCTATGTCTGCTAAGACTTCTCTTCGATACTGATTGTTGGTGAACTTATAGGAATTCATTGATCTGTGACTTATTGCTCTATACTTGACATAATTAAGAGCCCGATTTGATTATTGATGTTGTAGGGACGTAATATTTATGACGATCGATGCCAATTGGAGATTCAACATCCAAGTATGTGTAGTAAGTCATTTGAGCCTGACATGTTATCCTGTATTACCATGTAGATCCTCATTCATCAAAATGATCATCCATTTGCTTTGTTGGGGCTAATTGGCTAAAAATGTCGTGTGTATTTGATCTGTACAGCCTCGATGAGCTACAAGTGAATGACAATAATGGTCGATCAAGATGACTTAAATTTCAAGATTTGGTTGCTTTCTTGATGATAAAATATGGATAATACCTTCAATGTTCATGCACCTAAAGGGATTTCACGAATCTTGATCAGCCTTCAGAACAGAAAGGAAGTAGATCTTCCTAGGTGCAGTGCTTCGAGTTTCTTTTAAAAACTTTCAATATTCTGCAAAAAATTAAGCATGTAGCTTTGTTTCCTTCTATATTACAAATTTTCTTCAAATTTACATCAATTTCTTGTATATAAAATTCTTTTCATATTTTCTCATAACTAATATTAATCTTAACTTAAGAGAAAAATGTTAACTTAATTTTAAATAAAAACTACTATAATTTCATCAATTTGTAAATACATGATAAGAAAAGACCAAGTAAAATATATCGCATAAGTATATAATTTTATATTTTAATATATTAGTTTAATTTATTAAAAAATAAAAAATTTCATTTTTAAAAAAAGTTTTGCTCATTTTGGAAATAAAATGAAATTACAAGATTTAACTTTTCAAACTTGAAAGGTTTACCTTAATTTGGAAATAAAAATTCAAATTTGAAACGTTTGGCTTCTTTTGAAAAAAAAAAGTAAATCACGTGCTTTTTACATGCAATTTACCATTATATGATAAACTTATGGCATGATTAATAGCAAGGTAAGTAATTGATATGGAATCTAATTCTTACGGAAATGAACTGACAAGTAATAGATGGAGCATGTAATCGTAATCTTTTCATAATTTAATAGAGTGTAATGAATTATTGTACTACAACGAGAATGAAATGTTACAAGATTAAAAAACAAAAATATCCTTTTTACATAATTATATCATTAACTCATTTATTATAGGCTAATTTAAATTTATTATACATGATAACTTACATATATTGTAATTTTTTAATCAACCAAGAATTAGAAATTCGGATAATCATTTGTTTAAATTTTAATAAGAAAATTAATGGGTAGTCTTTAATTTATATTTTAAGTTTAAAGATAAGAATATTAACAATATAAGAAATTAAAAAGAAAAAAAAAAGAGATGTAAACATGTGAGAGTGTGGTTGATCGAATGGTAGATGCTTGAAATTTTGTTAAGTTACGAGGGCTAATCTTGTTAATTAAGTATTTAATTTAGTTATGGACCATTTGAATTGAGCGATAATCTATATTCATCTATCTACTTCCAATAGTGAATGGTGATCTGAATTGGACTGAAATTGAGGCCCAATCCTTAGTCCATATTCTAACCTCTTTTGGCAACCAAACGTAATAATGGGCCGTTCATACGAAATCGGTCCGGAACAGGAAGTCAACTCCTGACTACCAAATAGGACGTTATTGTGTAAGAACCAACGAGATGATGACACGTGTAAAGTGTAAAAAGTTAAAATTTCGGAAGACTTTCCCGCTGCTTATAAACATTAACGGAAGAGGTGAGTAGATATTCTCCTCAACATTGACTCAACTCATTCACGCTCTAACTTACACTCCACACAATTACGTCATACAATTTTTGACATGACATAGTAATCAGACACTAAATTAGGCAAATTTGAGTTGAGTCTAACCGTGTAATCTGTCTAAATATACGAATTAACCCTTCTTAAACCTGTGTAACCAGTACGACACGATTAAACATGTTTAGTTATACATGTATTTATGTTATACTTGTTAGTTGAGTGTTACCCACAAATCTCACAGTACAACCACCTCCATCTTAAAGTAATGGGATAGTACTTTTATTTTTATCATTTATTATTAAGCAATCATGTCAATTAATTCAATGTGAATTTATATGTTAAACAGATTAAACGTGATAATTGGATTGAATGCATTAATCGATGTATGAGAAGGGTGTTTGTAATAGAGTTTAGACTCTATATGAGAAGCGTGTCCGGGCATATTAAGTTTGAAAAATTAAATTCATAACCAAATCATACCAAATAATGAATTGGTAATTCCTAATGTCATAGGCACCCACTAAAGTATTGCTCTGTCTGATTCACAAATAATGGAGTTTAGTTCCCTCGTAATTGAATCAACGTTAGCTCTGTCCCATCTCATCTGCTGTTTTCTTCTTTGAACTAAGCATCATGAGATTTGATTTCAGATATACTGTCTCAATTCATGCCTTGGGCGTAGACCCTCCGATTGCATTTCCAAAATATCCACATTTTCTTCATAATCTTGAAGCTAAAGATCCTACACACTCAAGTTTAGGCAAGTTTGATTCCTTAACCATAACATTCTCAATCGGATGTTTAAATGGAACTCTAACAAAGATATAAGCACATTGAGTTAAACAAAAATCAGACCACCAACCAAAACCTAGCACCACAAGGTACGATTTTCATGTGAAAAGCCATCAACTCCTTCAGATTGAAATTATAGTGGCAGAAACTTTTACTCCTAGAACGAAGAGGAAAACTAGAACGAGGAAAGGAAGCAAACGTCCCAATGTTATTACTCACTCGTGTAAATCTAAATGCTAGCAAATGAGAAAATATTACTTCCATAATCTTATTTTTTTAGGGGGCCAATAACTGGGGAAGTCCCATAGAGATGAAAAATCTTTGCGCTGTCTATTCAATGGGATGAATTACACCTCCATGATATAGCAGCAAATCAATATCATAAATAACAAATTAAGAATTTGTACGGATAGACCAGGTTCAGGTGAAGTAAAGAGACACAAGACAAGGGGCAGTTGAGGAGGGATCTCCTATAACCTGACTCGCAAATCATAATCTGAGTGGAGACGACTACGCACCTTCGGAGTAGAGGAGCTCGGAGAACACGGAAGAGGCCATCCTCCGGATCTTGCACGGCGGAATCGCAGTTACCGTTGCCGTTCTTAGGAGACCTGAGTGCACAATCAACGGAATCAACGCCACTGCTTATTATCTGCCATCATCCTTACACTATATTTGGATTGAAGGATTCGGAGGGGAGAGATTTGAAAGGATAACTTATTCGGATATTATTATTAGATGAGAGATCTGAAATGATAAAAAAGTTAATTTGACAATTTTACACTTTTAATTTAGAAAACCGATTGAACGGGAGAAAGACGTAAGAGAGGCACAAAGGTTTCATGATGATTCTGAAACTCGAACAAAGTTATAATTTCGTGATAATCTTGGAAGGCTCGGTGGTTGCGACCTGGTGGTGGCCGAGTAAGGGAAGACGGGTGTGGTTGTGTAATTATATGATGTGAAATTATGGTGTGTCCAGTATTTCTTTTTAGAAGTTATGAGTATTTTTGTCTAAAAATTTGCTATCCCTCCAAATTCCCCAAATTAGAGGAATTAAAAAAGTGAAGTTTGGAGAGATTTGAGGGATTGCGAATGCCTCCGAATCTCTCCAAATTCCTCTTAATAATTTACTCAAACAATGAATTATACTATCCTCCAAATCCCCTCTTAATAATTTACTCAAATAATGAATTATATTATCCCTCTAAATCCCTCCTATCAGAATTCCTCTAAATCTCTCAATCCAAACAAAACGTTAGAGTGAGTGAGTGAGAGAGAGAGATCTCCGACAGATTCAAAAAAAAAAAAAAATTCAACTCTACCTCTGAGAAGATTATCTTCTCCATCGTCTGTTCTCTCCGATTTCTTCGAGTTTGAATTTCAGAGGAATGAGCGGGGTAAGCGCCGACCGTTGGTTGGCTGCGGTTATTTATACGGCGTACCGGCCACGGACTCGGAGCAGGATAATCAACTGAGCATGGAAGTGGATACCGGCCCATCAGAGAGCCGTTCGGGCTTTATGTTGATTGGGTTACAGGCGGGCCCAAAGGTACACGGGCCGGGCCTATTGGGCTGCTGATCTACTTGCCCTAAAAAGTCTCCCCACAAATTACCAATTGTCTGAAAATCGATTTTAGAATACAGTAATGAAGGTGAATGTTTTGACACATATGTAATTGTTTGGGAAGTTTGTGTAGCACCAATTGCTGACACTTTTCCAAAGAAGTTTTATCATCCAAAGTTGCAAGTTTTGTGAAATACAGTTGATGTTTATAGCATCATTGCTGAGCAGCCTCTTTGTCCGCCACATCCTTTCTGTCTTCCTTCTCATTGGATTACGATAAATTCTTAGAAGAGCTGAATTCACAATAAACTGCTAGAATAAAACATTGGTACCTTATCGTTAAACATGAATCTTAATATCCAAATAAAGCAAAGTACCATCAACGGGTAAAACCAATTCCATCCGTGGAAGAAAGATGGGAAAGATTCGGGAATGCTTCAGCAAACTGGACTTTTTTTTTTGCTCACTAAAAAAGAGGGTAACATTAGTAGTAAAATCAGCTACCCTACCACGCAATATTCAAGTTTCATTTTTAACTGCGATTATATTAGCCAAACGGGATAACTGGCAGCACTAATATTAATCCAATCAATATAGCACCACTAAAAGACCTAGAAATAGTCTAAGGAGTCGTGTCCGCCAATGAAAGGCTTGTGGCCAAAAGAGTCCCTTCTATCAGATTGTGCTTATAGGGTATTCGAACTTCTGGACTACATCTTATAAAATTACATATAAATGAGTTTCGAACCATTAGAACACCGTACTTGATAGTGATAAATAGAAAATCGTTTAATTCTCCCTTTGGTCTTTCATTCTCCATTAGTATGGATGAGTACCCATGCAATAAGCGAAGGTGAAGGAGAGATAGGATCCCCTTATCGACACCCTAAAGTGCCGAAGTCGATGCACAACCATCTTCGCGATGATTTTATATCTTGTGTGTATATATACGGAATCAGAACGTGGTTTCCAGACAGGAGCATTAGGAATAAGACTGAAGTAGGAGTACTCTTAGCCCCGAAATATCATTAGATAAGTTCCAACTCGGTGCCAGTAAAATCAATAGCGTGCCAAACCCTTCATGGCCTCACATTCGTAATGGATAGAACAGTCCAACAATATTGTCAAAAGGAAGTGACAGGCCATAAAGGTGAAGGCATTCTCGTCAGTTTCAATCTCTTTACAATTCCGACAAACGCCGAAACCTATACGCCTATTCTCCGATTGTTCCCTCCACCTCATGCATGCCACATGCAACCGCGCTTCCATTTCAAATGAAATGACATGTGGGGAGCCCATCTCTCCTCCCATCTTCTTCTCCATCCGCCTCCCAATTCCTCCAGCGTTGAAGTTTTGATAAGACAGGGATTCATGCTTCTCGTTTTTAGGAAAATCCGTCCTTCCAGAAAGAAAATTTCACATAATAACACTTACTTGTACTTAGAAGTTTTGAGTTTAATTCTCGTAACAAGAACTTTCCCCATAAAATGCTATTCATGTTCCTCGGCCTCCTACTTATATTCATGCATGGTCCACCCTGTAACCACGAGGATGATGTGTCTTGTCCACGTGAAATCAGCACCTTTATCTAACAACATCAGCCTTTTTTAATGTAAATTTGATGGCCAAATGAAGGTCGCTTTACGAACATCGTGCTAAATGTGATAAAAAAATGATAGTTCATGCTTTTATGTGGAATACGAAAAATGTAAATAAGCATTGGAATTCATAAAAGGAACACTCTTCATTCAGGCCTGAACAACTATTTTATGGAAGGAGAATGATAAGGACAAAAATGATGTGTAGAGAGAGAGAGAAACACACTCTTATTAAACATCGACGGTACCGTACCTTAACAGTGATTCAGTTACAGTATCATGATGTATCATGAGCGAGCGCTATGGCACTCATATGTAGGGCATCAGGACGTCGTGATTGAATTACGACCAAAGTACTGTACCGTCAAGGCATGAAGGTACTGTAGAGGGCACCACTATTTCCTATTGGAAAGGATAATGTAGGTGTCCCCTATGACTGTGGAATAGATAGATTAGAACAACTCAATCATAGTCCTGACCTTCAAAGTGTGTCCGTTAAGGGAAAAAAAATTTGAAGATTCACAATTTTTTGTTGCCTAATAGTGAAGCCCATAGAAAAGAATAATATCAGTAAAACTCAGCCACACTCATCAATAACCCGAAATAAAAAAAACGCTGTAATTTAATTTTCATTGCAAATAGAGAAATTAAATTTTAATTTTTTTATTTAAATATTATCGGATTTGAATCTCATAAATTAAGAAAAATTTTAATTGAGAAAACTTTTTATCTATTGAGAATTTAAAGACGAGTAGTGTATGCTGGAAAAAGAAAAAGAAAACTCCACCGTCTAATTAATAAAGAAGATACCTTGCTCGTTGGCTATTGGATGCTATCGCTTTTCCGAAAAAATTGACATTTCATTTCACGTTAATTCAATAATTTTAGAGACAAGACATTATGTCCTTTAATATCCTCCAACAGTCTCATTTGTAAATCATCAGTTGTTGACTCTTCGTGCATTGGATTGGTTTGTTGTCGGAAATGACGTCCAAATCAATTAAGTCCCCGCCGTGTGTCAATATTTTCGCTTTACTTTAATTAATATTAGAAAATGGATCTTTTTGCGATTAAAAAGGATGGCTGGATAGGAAAGTAAGGCGGGTCGAAAATCCTTTTAACGAGAATTGAAGTTTTAATATCTTAATTTTAACTTGAGGACGATATATATTATTATATCAGAGCTCTTATTTCTAATCGATCGAAGATTATGTCTCTTTAACTCATCATATTATTAACCATTGTCAAAGACGTCTTGAATTTTTTTTATTTAACCCTATATAACATCCGAATCCAATTAAAATTTTTTGTGACTTGAAGTGTGGATTTCTTCGCAAAATATGTGGTGGAAGCATATGGCTCTTTATTGTATTCTAAGTTAGGGTTTCGGATTCTCTTACTAGAACGCCTTCTTTATCGCCCTAGTGAAGATCACTTATCATCGTTTATCTATGGATGTACGGATGACATACCGCTATTCCGAACCAAGTATATTGAGTGTCCGCTTCTCTTCTCTTCTCTCAGTGTCTGTTGATTTTTTTGCTCGAGCTGATTCCCAACAATGATCCACACAAAAGATCCCGACTCTTGCTCGAAATCCTTCGCCCCCGATGCTTGAAGAACAAAAGATATTGTATGAGTTGAAATATTGGAGTTCGTAAAAATTCTGCGTCGGAAACACATAATTCTTGTGTTACAACCAAATTTATAATCATTTTACTAATATTTACCAAACTTTACAATTAATATAATAACTTGCCAATGCAATAGTC
>JAOYND010000030.1:107612-129968 GCA_025802135.1 Lagerstroemia fauriei | reverse complement strand
CCCGCCTCTTCTTACTCTCCTTCCTCCTGGCGAACTGCAGCCCCGTCGCCCTGCGCCCACCGCCCGGTGCACTGTCGCTCGGCGCCCAACACACTGTCGCCCGACGTGCGACGCACCGACTTGCTCGTCAACGGCCAGATCTGTCGGGGAGGAGCGGCTGCAGGAGAGGAGGAGAGGCTGGGGAAGGAGAGAGAGATTGGGTGGGAGAGACAAAAATGACTTTTAGTATAAAATGATATTATTTTTTCAAATGACTATAAACTGGTGCTAATCTTGAAAAGTTCTGGAAGAGTAATATTATTTTTTCTCTATTAACACTAACTTTAATTTTCATATTTACAGTTTTCTTATTTTTTATTTTTTTTTCTAATCATTGCTTCATCTCACTTAGTCTTGGCTACGGTTCAGGAACCGGCCGGCCGGGCCCGGGCGGGCTGCCTGCACTACAGCCTGCCTGTCTAATCTCATGTCTGTTTGACACGTGTCAGAGAGAGAGAGAGAGAGGAGGGGGCCCACGTCTGTCAAGTCATGTGTGGCTGCGTGCGCCATCTGCCTGTCATGAAGTTTGAAATTAAATTTTTTTTTTACTTTCCACCGGTTCAGGTTCAGAACTTCCGATTCAGGGCCGGTTCAAATTTCGATTAAGAACCGACAATTCGGATTTCTGAGGAGGATGGAACAGACCCTGAACCTTAGGTCTGACAGTTCAAGACCGGTTCTGAACCCAAACCGATCTGTGGCCGGGACTAACCTCACTGAGTTTGGTGCCCCGGTAAAGTTTCCTCTTTACAGATGTGGGCCTTGGATCTTGGTTTCAAACCTAAGCAGCGGTGCCTCTAGATCTGTGACCCTTTGTTTTGTTGTTGAGTGACTTAGCATGTGTCAGGTCAGCCAGATAATGCCAAAAAGTAATTAACCATTAAAATGGGGGCAGCCTTTGACCAGGAAAAGAAGACCGATTAATTAAAGAACTAGACATGGCATGGCATGCGGGGAAGGATTACGATTATCCTATATACTGGTCTGGTGTCCGTTACCGTCTTTGTCATGTGATCTTATCAAAATTATAGAGATTCCTGTTCACTGAGAAAGCTACCTGCCATTCAGCTACCTGCCATGCTATATATTTTAAGATAAATAACGACATTTCAAGAGACTAAGATAATATAATGTTCATATGAATTATCATAAGATAATTGAAACGATAATATATCTCTTTTAAATAAAGTTTTGGTATTTAAATTTTATAAATGAAAAAATCATATTAGAAGAATTTTATTCCTTAATAAAATGATCTAGTTCGAATTCAATTTAGTTAAAGACCATTGAATTTCTAGACATGGATAGTATTAGAAAGAGAGAGCGAAAATAATGTTGGTATGATTCGTAAGGGGGAGTTGGAGTCCCTCAGGAGCAAATTTGAAGGCAAATCGTTTTAAGTTAAAAGGGCTGATTTTAATAATTTCGAGAAATTAATTTTAGCCCCTCTGTTGGGTAAGAGAGTATAATGTCTAGCGAGTATATTACGTGACAATGCTTATGTAGTGCCATAAACAAATAAGATTATATTATTTAAAGATTTATTATAAAATTACAAAAATAAAAAAATTTAAAAATAATTAAATTTTAATGATTTATAATATCATATAGTGCCGGCACGTGCTGCAATATTCTCTCCTGCTGGGTCTAAGTCAATGACAACTGGAGCAGAGAAAATGGAGAAAATATCATATTGGCTCGCCCAAATGGTCATCCCAAGCTTGGCGGATTGAACTTTAAAATTTTTCAAAAATATCCATCTCCCTACTTCTCTCAAATATATTTCATCATATTTTAACAACGAATACAAAAATATTTAATTTTTTTTTCTTAATGCAATTGTATTTACTTCTGTCAAACTTAATCTTTCTATTACGAATATGATAAATAAGGAAATAGAATATTTTAGAATAATTGATTGATCTAACTGCATTAGTTATTTATTTAGGATAATTTTATATAGATAGGAAATAGAGCATTATTTTGGTTGGAAATGGAGCCGATGCCTATTGCATTAGATTAAAAAATCATGCAATATAGAGTCGAGGGAAATGGAGCATTTTAAGTCATTACATATTCAGGATAAGTTTGTATCGGATTTGTATATTATTATACATCTATAAATAAATAATTATATTTTTCTATTCCAATTAGTTATGATTTCTTACCGAAACATTTTTATTATGAAATTTTACAGAATAAATGGCAATATATATATATATATATATATATATGTTTCCTTGTCGATTCTTTCACCATCGTGACAATTGTACCAGAGATTCGTGATTTGGGCATTTGTTAATTGAATTACAACCTTTTTTTTTGTTTGAATAGTTGACTTACAACATGACAATATAATATGACTACCAATATAATAGCTAAAATGAATACAACGGTTATACCGCGTGATAGTGTTAATATGATATATTTGTTCAATCAACATTTATGCAATTATAATTATCAAATATTAAAGCCCTACAGAAATATTAAAAAAACGTCAACAAATTGTGAATCTCAATTAAACGGTTATAGCATATCAACATTATTACATGGTATAACATTGCACTCGAGGGGAAAAAAGGGGGGAGAAGGCAATTCCTGAGAAATTCGTGAAAAAAAAATCCTAAACAGTGACCTGGGGAGAAAACGGATGAACTTCACGTGGAGGAAGTCCTTTCCTATGTCCTTTGTGGTCCCTCTCCTGTCCTGTTATGTGATCTTATATCAAAAGTATACATGATTCCCGATCGATCACCGAGGAATGCAACAGCCCGTGATATAGATTTTGAGACAAATAACGTTATTGGAGGAGATTAAAATAATGTTGCATGAGTTGTAAGTGGAGAACTGGGGTCTTTCAGAAACAAATTTGAAAGTTAATTGTTCAAGTTTAAAAGGACTCGTATTTATTTTTAAGAAATTGAAAATGTGTGTTTTAGTTCCCTTTGTTAGGGTGATGAAGCCCATTTCTCAAACCCGTTTCCTCACATGCTTACAGGTCAGAATGGACATGGATTCATTCCCCATAATTCACCCCAGAAACCCTAAAATTTAGAGGGCAACGTTCTTTATATTAATGAACCCGAGCATATGATGAGGAGATATCTCCTTCATCGTATGTGCAAAATCTTTCTTTACCTCTCGTCCTGCCCGGCCGTACAATCATGTCATTGGATCGTTAATGAGACCAGGAAGTGTAAACGACCAAAAGCCATCTTAGCAACCTTCTAGATCATCCTTAACCTGCGAGAGTCCTAGAACTTGCATGTGTCTAAAAAGTAGATTCACAGTGTAATCGTTTCCAAAATAATTGGTAGGTCATGCACACGAGCTAGAAGCCTACAACTTTACAGTGTAGCAGTTATTTGATCAAATGTAAACAAAGCACTTGAATTCAGTATTATATTTTTTTGGACTGTTCAGAAAAAGTTCAAATTCGTGTTGTTTGAAACTTCTTGAGAGCTTGGATTGAAACTAAACACATAACATGATTGTGACCTATTATATATGCATTATATATATATATATATATATATGCATGTAAATTGATGGTGGGATGAGCCAACTCAGCCTGGTCCGCTCAATATGAGCCAGGTTGGCTTGACCCCCCATTGTCTATATCTAGCTCTACGAAGGAGTGAGGCACTAGCAAGAGTGTTTTCGGAAGATGCAGAAGGTGATTTCTGTGAAGGTTATTTATTCGGATTATGCACCAAAATTTTGAGACGGTCGATGATTGCCGGTGTAGATCTAAGCTCGGTTTCGAGGCAAGTTCAATGTTAAAGTAAAGCGTGTTACAAGTTATAGATTCACGAACCGTGTCTGTGAGGCTCTAGTCCGATAGAACAATCTGATTTCCCATGACTCGAAAAACTCCAGTTCAATTTATGAAGTTCAGCTCTCATAATGTGCCGGTACGATCACAACACTGGACTTGAAACTTACCATGCTTCGAAACCTCTTGATTTACACTGGCCCGACACATAAGCAGCAACAATACTATATGTCGGTTCCTAAAGTCTTTCTTTCGTAAAACTTTATAAAAGACGAAAGCAAAAAGGAAATCCAAATGGTGGAAGAATGAGGTCGAAAACACAAGCCGAAAATGGTTGCTCATAACGCAAACAGAAGTTTTGAATCATCCTTAATCCCCGGCCGTTTAATGAAAATGAGTTTGGTACTGTTTTAGTAAGTTAAGCAGAAGGGACAAAAGGGATTTCAAATGGGGCGGAGAAAAGACAGTTTCTTGATTAATATGGGTTGGTTCAAGTTTTCAATACTTATACCCTTCAAGTAAAGGTTTTGGATTTAAGTTTTTATGAATGGAGAAAACTTGAGAGATTTTTATTTATTACTAGACCGACCCGGTTTGAACTGGACTAATCAAAGATTTACAATACTTTTGGATAAATAGTTGTGCATACCTAAAAAAAAATAAAAATAAAACATTGTCTCGTCATAAAATCAATGAGACAAAATACATTGATCATGACGAGCAAGATAACAGGCACAATAGTTAGTACTGCACGCAAATGAAAACCTGAAATAAGTAGCCAAACCTAAACCTAGGATAGAGGGCCAAAGTGCAGTGCAGTCAATTCTCATGTTTACTCTACATAGACATAATTAACACCTACGGTTTTATCAATATATCTTTTGACGACGACTTGGAACTCATGGTTGTATATAATGTTACGTGTGTGAATAGGGCAGTGCTAGCTTTGATCGGGGCCAATCTGCCCCGTATGAGCTAAGGTTAACTTGCTCTGTTCGTCGTCCGACAGGTAGCTTGGGTCTTCTAAGAATAAACAAAGATATCGGTCCTCCTTGTTTGTTATGGCCATCGACTTGAATCTGTAACTGTAACAGTCCCCCAAAATCTGGGGAGAAAACCAAATGTCTACAAATTTAGTTCCAACGTCAATCTCAACGACAGAATGTTTATCGATCTGGCAGGCTTCAAAATTCAGTAAAATCAGCTCCTACTCCTAGTAGTTAGTTTGGTAACCTTCATATAAGAATCTAAGAAGAGTTGTGACTCTGACTCCCCCAATTCAGCAGATAATCCACTTAATTGACCATGATCCAGGAGCCAAAACCCAACCAACTACCGACTGGGTAACTCTCAGTGAGTAAAACAAAGAGATTGGAAGTGGACTCAGCTTCCTGATTCCATTACCCATCGTTTCAAGAATCCTAGACTGTATTTGCCAGCATAGTAGTACATGTACTCTGATTAAGTCCACTAATTTAGTGTGACTATCGTACTTTCTCCTAACGGCTCATGGTAGACTGAGTTTACCTAAGAATATCTCTGGCGGAACCCATAATGCAGTAAAAAATGGGATCACCCGTTTTCCACGCTTCAGCCTACCATTAGCTGAAAATCACTGTTCTACTCTAATAGTATTTTCCGTCTAAAGTAATGAATATTTGTCCCAGTTACATTGTGCATTTTACTAGAGCCTCTGCACTGGCAGAGGAGGAGTTGCCGGCCAACAAGCATTCAGATTTGGCCGAAGAGATTCCCGGAAATATCTACTGTTTGCCTCGTACGGCAACCTTGAATCTTCTATCAGATACCAGAATGTGCAGGTTGTCTCAGAAGGTCAGTGATTACCCCCGAGTCCCCGACTCCGAACTCTTCGGTTAGGATAAAGAAACAGGAATTTACTAGTTTACAAGTCAGGGTCTCTATCAATGGTTCTAGATCTCTCATGAGTTCATAAGGAAGAGCAAATTCTGACCTTGCATATCAGTCTGGCTTGAATAGTCCTATAGCAGTCTAAGCTGTCAGACAGACTTCAAAGAGCTAGCAGAGGTTGGAAGACTGGGAAGTTTTGAAATCCGCTGCGAGAAATAATGGTACAACGCTGCAGCTCCTTGAAGACATTGGGGACTCTTGTCTTGTAAGATTCGAAGCATTTAAATAGTTTTTGAGTTACTCTACTTCAAGAATCTTAGCACTGAGGACCACCTGGTCTGAAGTTTTCGAAGCTCGACAGGGTTATAGGCGACATGAGTCAGCGGAAGGGGATGGAGGAATAGGGGAATAAAATGGCACAAGAGTCTATTGGTGATAATCTAATCTATGATGGTCTCGGAAACCTCTTTCTAACAATTTTGTTTGTTTATTAAATGTTGGGCTTGAATGAAATTTATTATTCCACATCTACACTTCATAGACAATATGAAAAAAATTATAAATATAAGTTGTGATTCATGAAGAAGATCGACATACCATTTGAAGCTATTGCATGCAAATGAAAATCCACTGGGCACAATCTCCTTTAGAATATCCATGCCATCAATCAAAATCCTCATAGAAGGAAAAGGAAAAGCAGCAGACCAGCATAGCAATTACTTGTCAATCACCTTAACAGATTCCTTCAGTTTGCTTCAAACTTGTAGGCAGGAATCAAATACAATAGAGCACGTGAATAAATGAAACGACTGGTAGCACTGAGGGTTGATCGCCCGGAAATGCTGCCAAAGTTGTTCTTGACCACAGGACGGACAAATACACGATCTTCCCAGCCAACTTATGCGGGATTCAGAATGTCATAAGCAAGCAACAATAACAGGGAAGACGCAGGACCCTTGAATCATACGGAGAAGTCAATCGCACACAAAGAAACACAAACTCAGTTGGAGAAGATCAATGGCAATGCTTGACAATCCACTTATCAAACGCATATCAGGAAGTCGAATCCTTCATAGCTTTGGCAATGAGAATTAGATGATGTGAAACCAAACTCCAAATGCCAGCGGCAGTTTTCTGTCTTCACAGAAGACTTCTGAAGTAGGATGATATTGCTCGGACTGGATGACATTCCAGAGCTTCAACACAGCATAAGGAAAATATATGAGAGATGTTTCATGAAGGCAAACAGAAAAACCTTTTCCATATGATAACTCACAAGGCCATTTCCAGATTGACAGAAAGATAAGGGAAGAAAAGGGTACAGGAAGAAAACAGAAAAAAATATCATACCTCACGTTTTGGGAAGAAGCAGAGCCAGGAATTGATAAACGGCTCCAGGTAATGCCAGTGAATCTATGAGGATCATCATCTTTGAGGTCTCCGGTGGTGGGGCCGTGATCTTGGTACATCATAATAGCCATCTCGGCTAATTTCAACTTCTCTTAAATTGCAATCCAAAATCCTTAATCTCTTTAAGGATTTCAATCTCCGCAGGTCTTCAATGTCCTTAAGATTTTTACAATCGCACAGTTCAATGACCTCCACCTTTTCCCATTCTGACAGTCCCTTCAGAAAAGTTATTGAACCGCATTCGCATATAATCAATTCTTCCACGCATTTCAGTTCTTCAAGACCTCGAATCTTGAGTAGACGCTTACAGTCCCATAGCTCCAACCGTCTCAAATTCTTCAACTCTGACAGATCAAGCACATCCTCCTGGATATCACTGCTGCATAGATAAAATATCCTCAAAGTTCCTGGTAGGGAAAGCCCAGTAGGCATGCTAAAGGTACATTCTTCTGCAAAGAAGTCCACCAAATTCCCCAATCCTTGAACTCCGAGTTCTTCTACCTGGCACTTGTAAAGCTGTAGGATTGACAAATTCTTCAAGTTGGATAGATTCGTCTGAACCTTGCAGTGTCCAAGAGACAGCATTGATAAGCTGGGTGGTAGCTGAGGGATGTGATTAATCTGCTGGCAGCATAGATCTAGGGACTTCAGGTTAGAAAAACTATTGAAACTTGCTGGTAGAGCAACAATATTGGAAAGACTGAATTCAAAGTTCTCCAATTGGGTCAGATTCTCAATCCAGTTGTTATTGCAAAACCGTTTGTCCTTAGGTGGTGGGGCAACACCACATGTGTTTCCAATCAATACCAAATCAGTCAAGTTTTCTAAGCTTGAGAGATCCCCGACACTCTGCAACGATGTAGATATGACGCGTAAGCTGTCCAAACCTGTCGGAAGTGATGGCAATTCAGAAATATAGTTGCATGATTCCAACCTCAGTATTTTGAGGTCTGAAAGGTGGCAGATTTCGAAAGGCACTCGAGAAATCCGTGTAGATGATAAGTCCAAAATTTTCAGAGAACACAAGCCCTCAATCTCTGATGGAATTTCTCCCTCCAAATGACTTTCCTGGGCATATAGCTCCTCCAGATTTTGCAAGCTACCAATAGCCGAAGGCAAAGTTGTTATTCGGCTAGATCCCATCTTTATTACTTTCAGTTTCGCCAATTTCCCTATCGTATTAGGGAACTCGATGAACTCTGCATTTGATACATCTAACTCAGTCAAAGAGTCTAGATCCCCAATAGAATCCGGTAGTTTCTCCAGTCCAGAACAGCCTGACAGAGATAGACGCTCAAGTTTCTTCAGTTCACCAATAGTCCCTGGAAGTTCAGCTAGTCTCACATTGTTGATCTCAAGGGTAACCAGTGAGGTTAGGGAACCGATCCTTTCTGGCAATTCAAAGGGACGCCCTTTCTCCCTTCCAATTATGATCTCTGTCAAAGTTGTAAGATTGCACATTTCATCAGGAAACCTTTCAAGAGAATCACATCCTTCGACATTCAAGTACTTCAAAGATTTTAGATTGCCAATGGAATGGCCAATGACAGACAAGCTTTTGCAGTCTTTGAGTATCAATCTCTCTAATGCTTGGTATTCTGAAAATTCAGGTGTCCGGATTAAGGACTCGCAGCCTGTGAGATTCAGAACTTTCAAATTTCTCAACCCCTGCAACAAAACCAACGAATATCACATGTGAGTGAAAAACAATTATACATATATGACAGCTGTATAATCATGTAAATGCATTTTGTGTAGGAAATCTCCATACTCTCATCTGTTGCCATCCTTGCCATCCGTCTGTGATAGAACTCCCCGAGAGGTCAAGGATGGCTAACCTCCTCACGCGGAAGTTTGTTGCTTGACGATAGCCTGGGCATTGATGCCAAGATAGCCATTTCAATTCTTTAAGGAGATCCCTGAGGTCCCCTTCAAAGTCAGTCCTATACAACTGGAGGAACCTTAGGTCTTGGAGTCCTGTAAATTGTTCTCTAGCGAGACAGCATTCTGGTAAGGATTTATCATTGCTTAGGCAAATAACTTGAGCATTCTTTTTCACCTGCAAATGGGTGGATACTTGGGTTTAGAACCATGATACTTGTTTGCAGCAAGATAATAATAGAACAACCAATATATCATGCAGTTTATAAACCTTATGAACAACCAATATGTTTTTCTTTTCGGGTACATTTTTACCTTTTCACTTTTGAGCACTTGTAATGCTTTCCTGTGCTTCCAGAACCTGCTCCGCTCCAAATAATTGGTACTCTCTAATCGAACCTTTTCCCTTCCAAAGTCTCTAAGCTGGCTATGCATCCATAACTTATTGTCATCCACAATTTTTACTAAAGATAGGTTATGTAGAACCTCAATTCCATCAGCACGACAAGCTTTCCACATGTACATAGCATTTGTCTTTTCCTTTTTGACAAAAAAACAAGCAACATCTAGAAAAATCATCTGCACCTTAGGATCCAATGAATCGTAAATTATCTGCAGCATATTCTGGAATTTTGATTCACCATAAAAATCTTCTCTTAGCTTCAATAATGTACTTTCCCATGCATCTGTGGATTTCCGATAAAGATACGAACCTAGGATCTCAAGACTCAAAGGAACAGTTCCCATATGATCAACAGCTTCCTCTGACAAATTCATGTATTCCTCAGTTGGTGGTGAGCTTCTTCCAAAAGCATGCCAACTAAAAAATTCAAGAGCCAATTCATCCTCCATTTCGCTCATTTTGAAGATGGGGATTTCCTCGAACTGCTCTAGACCATTTTCTGCCAGGTTTTGTTGTACTGACAGAGAGCTCCGATTCCCAACATATTCATCATTTGCGGTAATGATTATCCGACTACCTGAACCAAACCTGTTTGACTTGCAAGCAAGCTTCTTGATTTGTTCCCAACAATTCACATCATAGAGAACAATGAGAACTTTCATGTTGCGGTACCTTGCTTCCATCCACTTATCCTTTGATGCTTCTTCAATATCTTCAAGGAAACGACAAACTTGAAAGCGAGGGGAGAGCTTTCCAAATACTAGCTTTGCAAGAGTTGTCTTCCCAGTACCAGGCTTGCCATGAATTACAAGAAACCGCACATCACCGGATTCAATCTCTAACCTATCCACTACTTCTTCCACTTGATCTCTCATTTCAGCGAGATAGTGATTCCCGATTATTGGTTTCAGCAATGACAGAACCTCGTGGGCAAATGATTTGCTGAAGAACGCGATACTGCCATATATATAAACAGAATCTCAGTGCAAAGAATGTACATCATAGAAACATGCAGATATACTATAAAGTTCATAGATAGTATAGTAGAGTTCTGTAATAGCAGATGGCAAAGCACAATTTTTTAGTAGACTCGCTCTGGCTAGGACTACTGCCCTTCATTTCATTTGCACTTTAATTGTAAAATGTATCATTTCCATCTTACATGTAGTAATTCTTTTCAATAAGATAAATATAAAGCACTTGGGGAGTAGTATTACATTTTACACAATAAGCCATAACATATTTTGTGTCTATTTAATGCAAGTTTCTAGACAACTTTTGCTATAGCTATTGTTCATTCTTCCACCTAGGAATCAGAATTCCTCGGTATTTGTAAATAGAACATGCTTGAATCTTGAGAACATTACGGTGATGTAAATAATTCATTTACTATGCTCTACATGCTCATGAGATACCCTTTAGTTTAGAATCATGGGATCTTAATGCCATAGCTGGTTCTATCCTAAGCCTTTTGGAGTAAATATTCAAGGTGCAGTACACAACAAGTTAGTTGTGTAAAACTCTCTCATATCTTGCAACGTGTAAGATTTTCACAATTTTCGTGGATTAACTTTATACGTATTAAGATTTCATGGTGATTTACACAATGAACTTATTATATCTTACATACTGAATATTTACAGAGTCATTTGAAGCTTCTAGCATCTGTCCCTCTGTTGGAAGCTAAACTTCACAACTGCAACGTGGAAGGCCTTACTTTTGAAAACTAGCTCCACGAGTCCACTCGGAACTAGTCGCTTCCTCCTCTTTCAGACCCTCTCTCAAGTTCGTCGCTCCTAGATCAGTGCCTAAGCATTGATGTACATTTTGGTACTTTAGTATACATCTTGTGCAGAAATTTATGATGAAATGACTGATACTTCTCAAAAAAGAATGTTTTGGGAACCATTCATTAAAGAAGGGAAGTCATAAGGATGAAATTATATGGAAAAACATGGAACCAAATGGAGAAGTTTTTTGATAGGTGAATCAAATGGAGAAGTTGGTGAAAATTAAATAAGGCCAATTAATTAAGAGCCCCCTAAACGTTCTCCAATGAGGAAATGACCATAAAGGAATATGTTTAAGACATGGTGAATTGCATGCGTTAATCCTGCGTAGGACATATGCTTATGGGTTTATAAGAGAACGAGAAACGAGATACCACCACATAATAATTTAGATTTTGAGTGGAAACAGGTCTTGTTCCTTATAACACTCATTAATACTACAAGTAATAATAATCATCCGATTTTTTTTTTGGTAATTTCTTAACTTAAAAAGGAGAGACAAGAGTAGTGGCAACTTAGCCACCCTCCACTACAAAATATTTGGACTTTTGTGTTTAATGGCAAACATATTAGACGAACTGATCTACCAATGCTAACACTGACTCCGTCAACGTAATCATCCTAATTGAGGTTCTTTCTCTACATTCTTATTTTGACCTAGCCCCTTATCATGTTGCGCATGAGACGAGTGTTAATCCATGCCCACTGTTTAGCCAAGAGCATTTATTTATCCTTTCTGGCCATTATTCTCATCTCAATTTTATTTCTTAAGCCCACCGTGCATTGTAAGGGTTGGCGTCTAGTATTAATATATGATGAGGGATTTCTTCATAAATCACTATCTTATCTTGCGGGATATTTATTAGGATTATAAATAGATAGAATCAGTTCCTTGGATGGGTGTGGATTAATTATGTTGAACCACAAATATTATGTGTATGTTTCTCCCTTTCTTACTCTCTTGATTTATTGTTCGTTACTCATTTTGAGTGAGCATGACCGACATCATACTTCAAAGTGGTCATCGAAGAGAAAGAGGAAGATGTCATACTGGTAGTGAATGAAGGTAAACCAAGCAATAAGGATGAGTGGATTCTGGTTTTGAACTGTTCATGTCACACATCTCCGAATCTGGGCTACTTTTGCACTTACAAAGTAGTTGCAGGTGAAGTTATTCTTATATGAAACAATACCATCAGTAAGATCAATGGCATGAGGATAATTTGTATTAGTATACGACGAAGTCATATGAACCATAATTGATGTTAGATACCCTCCTTGCTTGAAAAAGAATATAATTTCACTTGATATTTTGAACTCAAATCAATGCAATATTAGAATCCAGTTTAGCGAGACAAAAGTTCTTCATGGTGCCCTTATAATTATGAGGGGAAGAAGACTAGTAGTATGTATGTATTTCAAGGAGTGATGGTCACGTATTCAATTGCAATTTTATTCACCATGTCAAAGGTTGCACATGCGTAGGGCAATATTAGCGAGAAAGGTATATTCGTCCTAAGAAGTAGGAGCCTTTTATTGTAAAAAAATCTTTGAAAGCTGAACATCTACGAGGACTGTATTTTTGAAAAGGAAAGGTGAGTATCCACATAATTTGGGTCACACTCGAATATTTTCACTTTGATTTATGGGGCCTGACACAAGTCACTTCAAAGGGAGATTCTCCATATATCCTAACTTTTATATAGACAATTTCTCTAAAAATGTATGGACTTATTTTAAAGCATAAATCTAATGTGTTAGTCCTATAAGTTTTAAAATAGTCTTTTCAGTTCTAAATATTTTCTCCGTTACACACATTAAGTCAATTCCACCATATGTTGCTGATGTGTCACTGACGGCGTTAAATCATCATTTTTTCCCGTTAATTTGGCTAACGTGACAGTAATATATTTAATTTGATATTTTTCAACCTGGTTTATTTTAGCAAGCTCTTCTTACCCGGTTCAACCAACAGTGAACAAAGATTTTTCGAGTTAGAATTGTGATATTTATTTTATTTTTAAATCACTCTAGCCGGGTAGTCAGGTCGGGACACGAATTTGTCGTGTTAATATTTCTAAATTTTGAAAATTACTCAAAATTTATTTAGGGTCCCATAAAATGTCTTTTTACATGTGTCATGTCATATATTTAATATAAAAATGCCAACTCATGTGTCATGTCAGCAAACTAATGGTAAAATTAGAAGAATTAACGTCATTAGTGACACGTCAGCAGTATTCTAATGGTAAGTAACGAAATGAACTTCACATGCCTAATGAAGCAAACATTTAAAACTGAAAAATGCCACTTTAAAACTTAGAGGACTGACTCGGGAGTAATGACAAACTTTTAGGACTGCCAATATAATTCTCCCCTTTCAAATATTAGAAGGTCCTTTTGGTGAAATAACCAGGGAAACAAGTTAGTAGTTGAGGATCGATAATGGTCTAGAATCTTGTAGCAAAGAGTTTGAGAAGTTCTGCAAGAAATAAGGAATTGTTAGACATCGAGTGGACGTGAAAGCACTGCAACAAAATGGTATTGCATAAAGGATGAATATAACTCTACTCAAGTGGGCTCGATGCATGCTTTCCAATGTGGCATTTAAATAGGAATTCTAGACAGAAGCTGTCAATGTGGTATGTTGATTGGTGAATCAAATGCCCGAATTGAGTTTTAGAGTTGAAGACTTCAGATGAAATTTCCTTGGGTATCCCTTCAAATTTTACACATCTAAAGTGTTTGGTTATCTTACCTATGCACTTGTGAACAAGGATGACTTGAACATGGAGCTACAAAGTGTAGTTTTTTCTTAGATACATTTCTAGTGTTAAGGGACACAAATTATGGCATTTAGAAAATAAGATAATTGTTGTTAGTATAGACATTACTTTTTATGAGACTCTATGTGAGCACAATGATTTTTCATTCTAATTCCCATTAAACATGTATGTTTTGGGCCAATAAAAAAATATAATAATAATTTGTATATATAAATAGACCATTGGACTAGAGCCCACTAAGCTTCCTAAAGCCTATGTAGTCTTGTCTATCTTCTTCTCTTTTTTTATTTTTCCTGTTTAGCTTTCGAAGGGAAAAAATTCTAAAGAGGAAGCACAAAGGAGGGAGAGTGACAGAAATAGAGAAAAGGGGATGGGGAGAGAGTGAGAGCGGGAAACTCGGGTTCCTTTCCAACAAATTTAGGACTCTTAGGTAAGTTTCATTCGATTCCCAATTTCTTCTTTCTAGTTTGGATGCTTTGTTTAGCTTGAATTTGTGGGCTAGGGCTTTTAAAAAAAACTGCAAGGCTGGTCTTTGATGGAGACAAGCTGATTGGATTGGGTGATGAGTATATATAGTTGAATTTGTTCTAACTTAATCATTTCAATTTTCATTCATGCTCATGTTACGCTCTTGTTTTGGTGAATTAGCTAGACAATTAGGTAAATGAGTGAACTAAGAAGCTTAAGTGGCATGTCTAGACAAGGGTCTAAAATTACCGATTAGCTCATGTATTTAGTGACTTTTTTTTATTGGTGTGGTGCTTAAAGCCTAATCTTCTCTATTATGCGACTGAAGTGGGATATAAGACTTTTAACGATTCTTTTTCACAATTAATATGGATATGCAATTATTGCTAAGATAGGATGGTTGGGAAATTGGCATGAACATGTATATTGTCTACTTGTGATTTGTTTACTTAGAAAGGATGGTTACCTTGAAATCATATACTTATTAGCATCCATTTCTTTTTAGTGGAAGAGTGGACTTTTGGTTTATTAAAAGAACCCCGAATGTCTCTAAAGTAAAAGGCATGCTTATAAATATGCTAAGTTTGGAGCTAGATTAATGATATAGTGAAGGAAGAATTGATTCATTTTATATAATTGTCTTGATATGAATTTGATGGGAATATTTTGATCCCAAGGGTGGGAGTGTATAATTTTAACGCATGGTTCCAATGATTTATGCTTTCAAGGTTATGTGATATCTTGATCTATCTTTTGATTAGGGTATGTTTAGCGATGTAATTTAAGATCTTCTCATGTTCATCAATTGTTAGGGGTGGATGATGGCTAGACTTAAACATCCAGGAGGACTCAAGCTACGTGAGCTGTTGGGGATGTTATGAGTATTTTATTCCACTATAAAATGGAGCTATATATTAAATATGCTATATAACTATAATACTAATATAGCTATTATGAGATTATGGAAATGTGAGATATATGGAGTTGAACCAATGAGTAATAAAATATGATAAAGAGAGGAAACATAGTTAATAAGATGTATTATGATTGCTTGATTGTTGTAACCATGGGTGTTAAACTGCTGATCTGGTGGGATATAAAACAGACGACCGCCCGCTGATCCGGTAGGATAAAAAACGGTTGACCAACCGTTGATTCAGAGGGATATAAAACGGACGACCGACTGTTGATTCATGTAAGGTTAATGCGGCCATGTGTCTACTTATTGTTTATATTGGATTCTTGTACCCATTTTAAGAGTATGAGACGTAAGGAATAATATGATGGTAAGAACAGAAATCTAATGCAAATTATGCAAATAAAATATTTAAATGTTTAATACATAGAAGTCATTTTATTTTGGAATAATCTACTTATTGAGATGTGGCTCACACCTACCATATATTATTTTTACAGATAAAGTTGATGCCAATACGATCTATGAGGCAAGCAGAGGTAGTTTTCTTTATAGTGGTGATTGATAAGAGGCTTGGTAGTTGAAGTTATAGCAGATGATGATTTAGATTAATAATTGTACAGTTTCATGATATATGTTGCGACCCGAAAATTCTGGTACTGTTTTATATTGTTCATTGTTCTGATATTTTTGAGGATATATAACATGTCTTTGTTTTCTATTTTGGAATGTTCAAATTTTAGGGAAAACTCTGCTAATTTTCTGGGTTGTGACATTGTAATGCTAAACTTGAGGAAAATTTTTGTTCTTACATATAGATGTGGGATGGTAGAATGCTCCAGCGAAGGTAGAACATGACTTTGGAGGTTCACTTGCTCAATTGAAGTCGAATCAGCCGTCAAATCTGTAGGAAGTAGAGTTAGCTAATGAATCGTAGTACTCTATAGGGACAGATAGAGGAGGATGATGAAGCCCTTTAAGAGATATGGCAGCCTATGCCCTACCTCTTGCTAAGAACAGTGAGTCACCCGATCCATCATTGTATTATGAGGCGATATGGGCTCCTAATTCATATGAGTGATTGGTTGCGGTGCAAGAAGAGATGGACTACAGTCAGATTGAAGCTAGATCGATTTGGCCTAGTACGTTGATTCAGACTTCGTAGAAGCGATAAAGGAAGTAATTTGATTGAGGGGTCTATGCTTTTAGAGTTCATTAATTGGGAGATCATAGTCAAAATGTAATATATCTTACAAAGGATCTGGTGTATCATGAGAGAACAAAGCACATCAACATGAGGTGACATTTTATTTGCAATGTCATAATTTATAGAGATCTGTAGACTCAAAAGATTAGTACTCTTGAGAACACAACTGATATGTTAACAAAATGCATATTTATTGTCAAGTTCGAGAATTGCTTAGACTTGGTTGGAGTCTAGCCAAATTGAATTAGGCCTTTTAGGGCTATCTTGGAATAAGGAGGATCAGATTCAAGATGAAGTTCTCGCATCAAGTTCAATATCACGTATTTATATACCCAGATTTGAGCTAAGATGGAAATTTGTTAAATTATGACGCATTTGCCAAAGAGAAAATCCAAAAACAAGTGGAAAACTCATTGGGAACATAGATACGGAGTTCAAGTCAAAGGAAGCATGTTGGCAAGGTGTGTCACGACATCCTTGAACAGAATACAAATTGAGTTGGAGTATTGAGAGACCTGGCAGAATGCTCACTAAATTGGAGTGTCGTGACAATCATTCACCGAAATTAAATTTCTTAAAGTTTGGGATTTTGAAAATATTTTTGGGATTATTTCCGTGAGATTTTATTGTAAAGGAATATATCCCTAGAATATATTTTATGACTATCTTAGGGAATATGTATTAGAAATATAAATAAATGGAGTCAAGTCCTTAGATGGCTTTATCATAATCTGAGTGCCATTGTAAAATGGATGATATTTTGTAGTAGTCCACTTTGATATAATAAATTCTGACTAAGCCTGCTTAGCCCATGGACACGATGACAATAGTTGTCCGAAATCACGTATATTGTGTGTGTAATTTACTGTATCGATTTATTATTCGTTATTCACTAGAGTTCGATTCATGTTTGGACAATGTCGGGCAGTGGCAGCTATGCGGTTCCAAGTGTCGTTGCTAGATTGAGATCTGCAAGGAGGGACTTCAACTGCCCTGCATCTGGTGAAGAGAAGAGGGTGGTAGGCTTAGTAGGGCTCGAACCTACAACATAACCATTGTTGTAAAAGCATATATGATCACAACAGTCTTTGTAGAGGATCAATTATGCAATTTTAGTCTCTTAGATGGATTTGTATTCTGTCTGGAATTCCTGAGGAATATCTATTCCTATTCTTACAAACCATACTTGGTTCATTCTTAACTATTTTGAATAAGGAATAGATTGGTCTTACTATTCCTCTTCCAACTATAGGGAATAGATAATTCCATGAGGAATAGCTCGTAAGATACCTGAAAGGCCCTCTATTTTGTTGACAATTGACAGCACTACCCCTCCCTCTTTCATTGCCTATTGCTGGGCGATCCATCTCCGGTGACCCCTCTTTGGCGAGCGGTGGCTGTGAGAGATCCTATCTTTCTCTACTGGTTCGACGGGCTCTGCTCAGCCTTTCTCTCTCTACTGATTTGATGATGCAACTCTACAGAGGTTGCAGTGGCTACGGGATCGACCTTTCTCTCACTATTAGTTTGATGGGCTCGACTAGACATTTTTCACTCTACTGTTTGACTGTGAGGCTCAATAGCGGCTACGAGCTCCATAGCAGCTGCAGCATCAATAGGGGCTACGGCTCTGGGCTCGTCTTTGCTCGTGCACTGTTCATGAATGCATGGACAATGAAGATGTGGCACTATTCACGCATTTTTTTTAGTTTTTTATAAATATAAAATTGAAATATTTCCAACCTTTATATTGGAATAAAATAAGAATATGATTGTAAATTTCATATATAACTACGCATTTCTCTACTTTTTTCTCTCCTACATGAAAGTCTACCCTTGTCTCTCCATATTCTTTTTTTTTTCTTTTTAATATATTTATTATTAGTTTCAATTTTTACAATCCACTATTATAACTATCTAATTTAAAAATTAAGCATACATTTTTTTACTTAAAAATTTTAATTATAAATAATTACTCTATTCAATCATAAATAAATATTTCTAATAATTTTTATTAAGATAACACATACCGTGCATCGCTCGGGTATGCCTCTAGTATGAATAAAACATACGTACGTGAACGTTATTGTATTTTTTTATCTTTAAATACCATATTCCTTATCACTTTATGATCTCCAACCAAACAAAATATTTTTATTACTCATTTAATTTTATTCCTCATGCTATTCTTTTTCCCTATTTATTCTATTCCCGGTCAATTTCATTCATGCGAGCTAAACGCAACGTTAGACTTTTGAAAATTGCGTGGAATGTGAATATTGGTTTCAAATTAAGTCTTGGAATTGATTTCTCTTGGACATGTTTTTGTTTCTAAACTATAGTGCTATATACAATTTTTCATAGACAATTTGAACGGATCATTTGGTACTTTTTTTTACCAGAGGATCATTTGGTACTTGGAGCAGGTACTTTTGGTACTAAGCAGCAGGGATCAGCTTGGAGCACTCCGGAATCTATGCTTTCTTATTTTTGTTGGTAGTGAAGTTGTGTATATTATTTGTAAAATATGTTACTGATATGAAAAACTAAATATGTGTGATCTAATCAGAGCAGTCATCAGGTTTTATGAAATTTATAACAGTTAAATTTTGAGATGAAATATCGAGAATTTGACGAAAAGATTATTGCAAAATTTCTAATCGTGACTATATACTTTACCTTTTTCGATGATATAAACTCTATATTTCAAATCAACTCAGCTGACCGACAGAAAGACCATAACAAAAAAGCACAGGAAAGGTAGTATATGTATATTGAAATGAAAGGACCAAAATGAAAACAAAATTCAAACGTCGGGTCCAAAAATAGGCTTATGCAAAAAAGAAAAAGGAAAAAATCGATAATGAAAAGAAAAAGTGATTAGAATGAAAACGCGAGAGATAGATGATCGAACTCGAAGTGTTGTACTTTTCATCTCTTTTCTGAAAAAAAGAAAGAAAGAAAGAAATCGGAAGAAGCTAAAAAGTTGAAATGGCGTACCCTTGTTTTCCCAGGGACTTTCCGGAGATCCCACCGACGTACTTGAGAGCAGCCTTCCACGTCTCCACTCTCTCCAAGTACTTGGGCTGCGCCGCCATGTCTGCCAGGTCTTTCTTGTACCCTTCTTCTTCCCTAAGCTTAACGTTGTCAGTGGTTACGTCGTAGAAAATGGGCATGATCCTTTTCCCCTCTGCTGGTAATCTCTCCCACTTCACCATGTGAGCAAGTTCCTCGAGGCACCAGTGGCTAGTTGCATACCTCTTGGAGAAAATGGTAATGTAGATTTGGCAGACTTCGATATGTTGATAAAGCTCCCAGATGTGATCGCCCGTATGAAGACCTTCTGAATCCCGAAAAACACGTATCCCCACATCCGTCAGGGAGTGATACAGAGTATCGACCAGGCCCTGGCGAGTGTCCGGTCCTCTGAAATTCAAAAACACCTCGTACATCTCCTCCGGCATGGTTGTCAAAGCTGGTGTCTCTAGGGTGGAGAAGCTCTTTGATCTGTTGAGTTCTCAGGATCAAAGGATGGATTCAGTCTCTCTGGGCTTAAGAAAAGCTCTTGCACTTTCCCTGATTGCTTCGCTGGATCCACCGATTAAACATTGCCCTAATTTTTTTAATCCTTAATAAGAGACGCGGTTGCAGCATTACTCTACAAGGGTTCACATTACAAGTCTTTTTAAAATTCGAAAGTCATATTCTTTTCTGGAAACGGTGGTGGAGCCCAATGCTTTAAACTAAAATCAAACGTTACAAACACGAGAGGAGGCAATCCCGTATAAATCAGCAAGGAACAATGAACTTAGATATCGGTTTCCAATAAAAAAAAAAACCTTAGATATCGACTGGCATAGTCTAGAATATACTGACAAAAATCCACTGGCAACGCTAACTTTACCGAACAGTCAGCACACTAGTTACCTTTCTGGTCGGTATGCTGGATTGCATTTGGCTAGACCCCAGCTAAGAGGCGATAAATCTCTGTTTCAGTGCGCCAACTCCGAGGACAAGATTCTTTATTCCTTTCTTCCGGGCTAGTTTCAGTGTAGCAAACTCTCCAAAGTTCCGCATCAGTAACTATTTCTGAGGCCAATGTCATGTAGAAAGCCTCCGATCCATCGACTATCAACATCACGCATCAGAACCCATGTTGTGATGAATTGTAAAATGGATGTAGTACATCTTATAGATGGTCCTCACTTGACTAAAAAATTAAGTACATCTGTCTCATGATGGCGGTGGTGAATTGTAATATGGATCGATTTTCAAATATTTATAGAAAATTAACAGATCAGGAAAAAATAAATAGATATAGATGAAGAACTTACTTTCAAATTGATCTAATTCACATTAAAAGTTAAAAAAGACTGGTAAGTTAAGAAAATTTTCAACATTTAACATGTTGTGAGCGGGAAATGGAAGTGGCGGTAAGAGGAAAGTTGGAAGAGAGAACTGAAGGATTTGAAACCGAATAATCCCAGAAACATACGTGCCGAAATCGTTAAGAGATTATACATAAATATAAAGTGAAAGCGTACCTAAATCCATAGCGGCAGTTTTAGAACTTGATTTTGGATTTGGATCTTTTAGATCTACACCTGCCTCCTGAGAGATCGTGGGATTACTCTCCGACTCATAGTGATCAATGAGATATCAGAGGAGTCGGATTTATAACGTGTGACCTAGGGACCATAACCCTCTCTATTGCACATTAGTGCCTGATGTTTTAATAATTTCTAATTCCACCGATCATAGAATCAAGAATTTCTTTTTGGTATCTGCATATTAGTCCCCACACTTTACGAGATGTCGTTAATGCCCATTAATAAACTTAATTAGATCACTTAATCAGGTCAACTATTGGGATAATATTAATACTCGGTCAATGATATATTGTTGAACCATATTAGTCTGATTAAAAATCCAACAATCTCCCACTTATGCCAATAAATGTATCGCGGATGACCGTGTATCACCGAATTATTTTTTGAGCTGAAAACTGCTATTCTCATCAACAATCTCGTCCATTGAATGCACTAACAGTAGGAGCAAAGCGTTCTTCATTGCATATGCCACGACTAGAACCATCAATAATTGTGTAAATCCATATACTCAACGACATAGATAAAGTGTTGGTGCACAACATGTTATGTGATCTGAACTTGTCACCTTAAACCTTATGGAGATAAAAAACTTAAACCTTATACCGAAAATTCAGAGTGCAAGTATATTGAAAGCCTTATTTCTGCAAAAAAATGATTAACATAATGTTATTGTAATCTAATGGCATTAATGTACAGACTCTCACCAAATTGTAATATCATCACATACATTACAAGAAAACTGCCAAATACCGACGGATATTCCCGACGGATCAACCGACGGATAAAATCCGTCGGAAATACTGACGGATATTGCCGACGGAATGCAATCCGTAGGAATTTCCGATGGATAATCCGTAGGGAATGTCTACGGAGTTTACCGACGGATTATCCGTCGGAAATTTACCGACGGATTATCCGTCGGAAATTTACCGACGGACTAATCCGTAGGTAAATCCGTCGTTATATCATGGCAGGAAGCGCGCAGGAGTTTTGCCGACAGATCCTTCCATTGGTAAATCCGTAGGCAATTACCGACGGATTGTGGTCCGTCGGTAAATCCGTCGGTATGTCATGGTCGGAAGGAAGCGAGATATTTTCCGATGGATTAGCCGACGGAATAATCCATCGGTGAATCATGGAGAATGCCATTTCGTGTTTTACCGACAGATTTACCGACGGACGAATCCGTCGGTGAATCATGG
>JAOYND010000030.1:26375-42443 GCA_025802135.1 Lagerstroemia fauriei | reverse complement strand
TTAAAATTTAGTACTAAATAGTAGTTAAATATAAGAAAAATATACTTAAAATTACACATATTTTATTAAGATAAAAAATTATTTGAAATAATAATAATCATAAAAAATATTGAAGTAATCCATATTTTAGAGATAAAAACAAATAGTAAATAAATTCCAATGGGGTACCCGGAACCTATGGTTTGTTACAGTTTCCGAGTAGGGTCCGGTTCCAAGATTGAATAGGGTAGGATCTGGATTCAAAATTAGGAACCGATCTTATATAGGGTAGGGTCCGGGTATCATAAATAAATACAGGATATCCAGATCCGAACATCCTTATTGGGATAAGCGATCAACACTGATTTACTTCCTGCCAATACAACGGTTAATAATCATTGTATTTACCGCTAGCCAAGTGGTTAATGACACTTTGATATTCCGCCGATATAACAACTAATAATCATTTTGTATTCCACCAGGGTAGCAGCTATTAGGGAGAATACTGCTTCTATATCCTGCTGACATAACAATGCATATCTCCAAATGCTTGAATTTTCCGGATTTTAACCTACTATGATAAACGATAATTATTGTGAACAATGGATTCATTAAAATCGACCTACTCTGATATCGTGTAGAAAGTTAAAATAAAATAAGGGATAAAGAGTGGTAGTGATGTTGACAAAGATAAATACGATCGGCTATTGACTAAAACTATGGGAGTTTAAGTTTATTAGAACGACAAACTAATGGAAGAATTACATGAAACTGTTCACCTATTTATAGGTTTAAAAAAGCAAAAAGATTAAGAAATAAATAATTTCATAATATCGAAATAATATTCAAATCAAACGTAGAAAATATCGAGGATGTAAAATTATCTAATTGATTAATAAGGTCTCATCTCAAATTTTTTATTTCTTAATCTTAATATTCTTAAGTATTGAGTGTAAAAGCACTATCTTTCCACAAAATCTTCACTACATCAAATATATCACGTGATGATAATTAGACTTCATAATCTGTTAGATTTTTTAAATATTTTTAGGGGTTTTTAGAATTTAATAATTTTAACTGTATTTATATTAATTATATGTTAGATTCTTATTAGACGAATATATCATGTCAATATTTTTATGTGGTATATTCGATGTACCGAAAACTTTCTCCTATATTTAGAAAACCAATTACAAGGTGAACATTGTGAGGAAAAATTGCCATACTGCAATCAATGGGGACAAGTTGAGGTACAAGCAGAAAAATAAGTTTCTATTCAACTTATCTCTTAGTGCCTCAGCTTACCATTTGTTGCAAGGATCTTTCATTTGCGACTTCTTTACTTAATACTAGCTTTGTCCATTTAACATTTATTTATTATTCATATTATTCTGTAACAAATTTCATGGTTAATTTATTTATTTTACTATATTTTTGTCAACAGGCTTTCTACGGTAGTGCCTTCATTTGGATGGCAGTGATGTGATTATTCAATTTCAATGAAATTGTTAGGGATCCCATGTATGGAGTAAATATTTAATATCTAGTAGTACATGATGAATTCATAGAGTAAATCACCATTTATATCTTGATACATGTAAAATTTGAATTACAAACTTATTGTACATTACGTACTGAATATTGGGATTGTCCTTAAAAAAATATTTGGTGGTAAGTATTTTAAAAGATGCTTATAAGATTAACTTTTTTTTGTGTGTGCAGGCACTCGAAAATCAATCCATCCAACATGTCAAAAAAATCAATCCATCACCGTAAATTGGGATTGTTGATGTAATAACTGGATGACTACTATAATAGATTAAAGGGTAAATAATCTAATTGTGCTGGTATTTTGACCGAATTCTCATTTTTAGCATGAACATTTTCGCATGACCTAGGAATGTACGAACTTTAAAACGTGTCCCGTTTGTCATGCCGTCTGTTTTTCCATCAAAACTGACGGGACCATCCTACGTGGCACGTTAATTATGCTTACGTGGCAAACAATGACTAATGTGGCCGTGCAACGTCAAAGACGTTAATAAAATGTCCACTTTACCCTTAAATACTCTTCATTAATTTAAAGTTATCAAAGATAATTTTATAATTTTATTTTCTTCTTCTCCTAAACCTCCCTGTAGCTTCCAAGAATCTGTATTATACCACAGGTTCCGAATACCCAGTTGGAACATATTCTTCTATTAATAAATAAAATTTAAAATATAAAATCTATTAAATCGAGTAATTAACGTAGTTTAAATTAATGGAGAGTAAGGGGTAAACTCGACATTTTCTTAAACGTATTTGACATGACATTGCCACATCAACCGTCGTTTGCCACGAAAGTGCAATTAATGTGCCACGTAGGAGAGTCCCGTTTGTTTTGACAGAAAAGCAAACGGCGTGCTAAACGGAACAAACGTTTTAAAGTTCTTGCCTTCTTAATTCACGCAAAAAAGAGTGTACAAGATTGTACTACAAGTTAAAATTCGACCAAAATACAGGTGCAAATAAGTTATTTGCCCTAGATTAAAAATACTAATTCATATATAATTCAAGAAATTAACTACTATTAGTTGTCCATGTAAAGTGTTTTAATTACACTTATAAAACTATAGAGTTACAAAAGAGAATTGTATTGAGATACCTGCTTTGCGTTTGTGGATGGTTTATGAATGGAAAAGTAAGAAAAAGTGAGAATTAAAAATATATATAAAGAGGCGAAAAAAATGTCTTGTGAGTTGGAGAGTGGAGTAAAGAGAAAAATTTGGACAGTAGGTAATTGCCTGGGATGAGGAACGGAGCGTTAAATATTATTAGGACACATAAATAATTAATTTTGATATTAAAAATTATATATTGAGAAATATGAAAAGTATATTGTATATTGATCTGATTCTAATGAATTACAATGAGACCCAATTTATAGGTTGAGCCTAGAAGATAAATAAGGAAAATAATAAAATAGAATATTTGCTATTTTCCTAAAATATTCTAGAAGACGTATCTAGACATATATGCACATATTATACATTAACATCCCCCCTCAAACTCAAGAGGGTGTAGTAGACATCATCTGGAGTTTGTATATCAAATCACCAAACGTTCAGGAGGATGTGCCTTGGTGAAAATGTCTGTTGGTTGCTCTTGTGAAGTGATTTACTGAAGACGAACCAAACCATTGACAATCTGTTGTCGAATGAAGTGGCAATCAGTTTCTATATGCTCGGTCCGTTCATAAAAAACATCGTTGTGAGCAATCTGCAATGCACTTTGATTGTCACACTGAAGCGTGACAGCCTGAGTATGATGCACTCCCATGTCATGTAGAAGTCGTCGAAGCCATAGCAGTTCTGCAACCGTATCAGCTAGTGCACAATATTCTGCTTCAGTGTTGGAGCATGCATCAACAGTTTGTTTCTTACTTCGCCAGGAGATGAGAGAATCAACAAGATAAAAGCAATAACCAGTTGTAGAACTGCAATCTGTAGGATCACCTGCCCAATCTGCATCACTAAAAGCTCGGAGCTGTAGAGCTGAGTCAGAGGAAAAATACAGACCATGGAAAATCGTGCCTTTCACATAGCGAAGAATATGAGGAACTGCAGCATAGTGTGAGGAACGAGGTGCCGCCATAAACTGACTGACAATGTGTACAACGTACACTATGTCAGGCCGTGAGATATACCAAGCCTCCAACCAGCTGTCAATAAAGAGTGGGATCCTCCAAAAGTGTACCATCAACTGGAGTGAGCTTCACATTGTACTCTAATGGTGTAGAAGTGATCTTGCTATCTGTTAAATGTGCACGAGACAACAAGTCAGAAACATACTTAGCTTGAGATAAATAGTAGCCATCCATGCTGCGAGTCACTTCTAGTCCCAAGAATGCCTTTGATTTATATGTTGCAGAACCATTCAAATCTCCTGATATATGTACATATATAGGTGTTACCTTCAATACACATGTTATACTAGAGAGAGAGAGAAATAGAGACAGCAATAAAAACAAAGGAACTTAAGCAGCACACTATGCTCCAAAGAGAGACATGTCAATCCCTCTCTGAATCATTCAAATTAGTGGGCCATTGTTCGTTCTCTCTCTCCCTCTCTGTGTATGTGTGTGTATATATAGTGTATATATATATATATACATATCTGGAATACCTGCTTGATGGGCTCTTCAGCTCGATAAAGAGTGGGATCCTCCAAAAGTGTACCATTAGCTGGAGTGAGCTTCACATTGTACTCTAATGGTGTAGAAGCGATCTTGCTATCTGTTAAATGTGCACGAGACAACAAGTCAGAAACATACTTAGCTTGAGATAAATAGTAGCCATCCATGCTGCGAGTCACTTCTAGTCCCAAGAAACAACTTAGAGGACCCAAATCCTTCATCTCAAAATGTCTCTGTAAATGAAATTTGAGCTCAAGAATTCCATCTGCATCATTTCCTGTAATAATCATATCATCAACATATAACAGGAGCAGAGTGATTCCAGCAGCACTAGAGGTTTGAACGAACAGAGCAGAGTCATTAGGGAAGCAGATTTAATTTTGAACACTCTTCACCCCAAAAAGACTCTGGAAGGGAAGCAGACAAGAGCATTGCGCGGACAATGTTAAAAATATGACCTAATTTGTGTTCTGCACGACCATTTTGCTGAGATGTGCCTGGACATGACCTATGAGCAATTGTACCGTGTTCATTCAAAAGGTTAAGGAATAAGGAATCATTATACTCAGCAGCATTATCGAATCGAAAAATTTTTATGCGCTTTGAAAACTGATTCCAAACCATGGTACTAAATTCTCGATATACTTGAGGAAGTTCAGATTGATGTTTGAGCAAATAAATCCAAGTATACCGAGAATAGTCATCTATAAAAACAACGAAGTAACGACTACCGCCTTTACTTGGAACCGGTGCTGGTCCCCAAGCATCAGAATGAATTAAATCAAATATCCCAGAAGCAATGGAAATGCTTGCATTGAATGGTAAAGCTTTTTGCTGTCCTAACTGACACAATATGCAATCAAGGTCAATATTCTGAACATGTCCAAGAAACGCTTTATTGATAAGATGCTGAAGTTTGATATGAGAAACATGACCTAAACGAGTGTGCCAAGTACTGGATGAGACTTGAGGGACTGCTGCTGGAATAGTGGAAGAAGCATGCAAGGAAGCTAACTCAAAGGGGCATCCCTTCTTACAGCCTGTCCCAATAAGCTGTCCCGTCCGAGGATCCTGTACAGTACAACCTCAATTAGACATGTGAAGTTCATACCCTAATTCACAGAGCTAGCCAACGGAAAGAAGGTTTAAGGATAGTGAAGGAACCAAATAGGCATCAGATATAGTGAGGCTTGGTGTAGAAATGTTACTGATATGACTTACTTGGAGACTTGATCCATCAGCAGTATGGATAACAAGCAAATTTGCGGATGTAGTTTTATAAGAAAAATGTGAAGGATCGGAGGTCATATGATTTCCACAACCAGAATCAAGATACCAAGAATGATTACCTGAAATGGTAGTAGCCATGGCAGGAGCAAAAGAACTTGGCTTAGTCAGGAATTGGTTGACAATAGCCTCTAGGTCAGTTGTAACAGTCGATGGCGTTGTAGACTCGTGCACAAATGATTCTATATTGGCAACCGCAGCTATTCCAGTAGAAGGAGTCCCTCGAGCAGTACGAAGTAGATTTGTAAATTTTCTGCAATCTTCCATCTTATGGCTAGGGCTGTTGCAGAAATGACAAGATCCCATGAAGTTGGACCTTTGATTATTGAAAGGTCTCTGAGTTGACTTGTTCATCCCAAAGTTCGACCCTCCAGATTGCCACTTAGTGGGTGGGTTACTGGTGCGTTGAGTGTTCTGCCCGAATGAACAATGTTGCCCCGGAGTAGCCAAAACAAGATCGGACTTACTAACCGAAGAAGACGATTGAAGAGTGCGAAGTCTAGTCTCTTCAGTCATAAGTTCTACAACTGCACTTTCTAAAGAAGGTTGCGGTGATCTGTACAATAGAGAGGCTCATGCAGGCTCAAAATCATCACGTAGAGCCATAAGAAATTGAGTCAATCGAAGACTATCACGGTATGCCAAAAAAATCTCAGCATCATCAGCACATTTCCACTGAGGCTCAGAGAAAGACAATTGATCCCACAAATGACTTAATTTGGAATAAAAGTCACCAATTGTCTGACCTGATTCCTGACGCAAGAAGAAGATTTCATGGGAAAGTTGATACCGTTGAGCAAAATCTCCAGCAGAGTACCATTGTTGAAGAAATTCCCAGGTTTCTTTGGCAGTATTATATCTTCCAAACAGCACACTGATAGACGGAATGGAAGTAATGGCGAACCAGATGATGGTACGATGATTCGCTGCGTCCCAAGCTTCGAGCCTATCTGCAAATGCATCATCTGTTTCCCGATCATTCCTAGTTGGATGTTTCTTATCTCCAATAACATATCGCCACAGCATTCGTCCTTTTAAAAAACTGCGCATGGCTTGAGACCAATGACTGTAATTATGGCCGTCAAGAATGACCTGAATAGGCTTGGAAACATCGTGGAAGGATGAATCGGCAACAGACATAGTTTAGGATAGAAAATAAATCCAAGAGGATAACAATATACGCAGGTTGGGCACAAGGGAGTCGTGCACTGGGTGCAGCGAGCTCTGGAGTGGGTGGACAAGTAGGGTCGGGTCAGCCAAGGCGCAGGCAAGGTGCTAGGTGCTAGAAGGGTGCACGTACTCCGAGTGCACGCAGAAGAGAAGGAGGCGCACGAAGCGGGTCGGGACAAGCTGAATGAATCGGGCGAACCGGGTTGGGTTGAAGATGACGTGGCCTTCCTTGAGCGTGGGGGCGCGTGGACTAGGGTGATGTTCAGCAGTGGCAGCGCGTGAGGCGCTGAGGTGCGTGCGGGCGCGTGAGACGTCCGATGGTCACGAAATTCCGACTGTGAGTTGGCAACGGTGCAACGAGCCTTGGTCTGTGGTCGGTGTGGAAAGATGACGACCAGAGAACCTTGAACAGATGTGACCGGAGGCACCGAGCTACCAGAATAATATGAATCCGGGGATGTCGGATGCTGAACACTTTCGAGAATCGAGATTAGCCCTAGTCTCTGATACCATGAGAAATATGAAAAGTATATTGCATATTGATCTGATTCTAATGAATTACAATGAGACCCAATTTATCGGTTGAGCCTAGAAGATAAATAAGGAAAATAATAAAATGGAATGTTTGCTGTTTTCCTAAAATATTGTAGAAGAAGTATCTAGACATATATGCAAATATATACATTAACATATATAATTAAGGGTTAATTACCTAATTGCACATGTACTTTGATCGAATTCACACTTTTAGCACGAACTTTTCTGCGTGACCTAAAAAGGCACGAACATTAAAATGTTTATCCCATTTCGCACGCAGTCTGTTTTTCCGACAAAAACTAACATAACGGTCCACGTGGCACGTTAATTACGCATATGTGGCAAACTACTACTGATGTGGTCATGCCACGTCAAAGACGTTCAGAAAATATCGAGTTTACCCTTAAATACTTTTTATTAATTTAAAGTTATCGATGACAATTTTATAATTTTATCTTCTTCTTTCCCTAAACATTCCTGTAGCTTCCTAGAAACTATATTATACCACAGGTTCCGAGTACCCAGTTGGAATCTATTCTTCTATTAATAAATAAATTTAAAATTTAAAATCGAGTAAATTGAGTAATTTACGTGCGTTTAAATTAATAAAGAGTATTAAAGGGTAAATTCGATATTTTCTTAAAAGTATTTAACGTGGCAGTGCCACATTAGCAGTCATTTGCCACGAAAGCGTAATTACTGTGCCATGTAAGGCAATCCCGTTAGTTTTGACTGAAAAACAGATAGTATGTTAAACGAGACAAATGTTTTAAAGTTCGTGTCTTCCTAAGTCACACGAAAAAGTTCATTCTAAAAGTGGGAATTCGATCAAAGTACACGTACAATTAGAGTATTTATCATATAATTAACTTGTAAAAATAAATAATTTTAGTTGAGGGACAGTTTTAGAAGAGAAAAAAAAGTCAAAACTGCCATTTAGACCTATATAACAATAGATACACTGCTGGTAATATTCCATGACTTGCGTGATTGGTTTTGAGCAATCTTATAAACGCGATGAAAGGAATGGTCATTACCCAAGGACTCAAACTGGAAGAAAGTAATAGCTGAGGGGCCAAAATCAAAAACAGGGAAACTGCTGGTCCAATGACCCAACGCATCCCCTTCAACTGAATGGCTCAACATACAACTATGGGTGGAACTCGGCTCAAGTTTGCCTTGGACCAAACTATTCATGAACTCACCATGGCCGGCCCAGTGACCCAACGTGCTACCATGGGCCCAAAAAAAACGTGCCACCATGGGCCGAGTGACCAAACAGATTGCTTCTACTTCGAGTCGAACAGGTCAAGTGAACACATTCAGCAGAACGACGACTCGTAAGAGTTATTATGCTATGGTAAGATATATATAAATACTGGACACCGACTCGTGCGATGCACGGTGAGCAATGTAAAGTACTACTGATATAGTAATTACATATCCTTTATATAATATTTATGTAAAGAAATAAATTGGGATGAGAAAAACGGTTGGGAAGGGTAAGCAAATGTTCTAGGGTGAGGAGTGGGTGCATAAATATTAGGATGCATATACAATTTATTATATGGTATAGGGCTCATATACAATTAATTAATTTTTAAAAGAGTGGACTAATAGTTCAAGACTTGAATTTTTTGCGAGTCAATACTTTCTGACCTCAATAATTTTTTTCCACAATTTCGTCGCCCGACTTCCATTCTGTCTAATGCATGAGTCGTCGTCTCCTTGCTCTTGACAGAAACCTAACGTGGTAGCAGAAGCTAACCAATGTTACCTTTTTGCTGATGTGGCACTGCCATGTTAGTAAAATTAGAATTTAATAGTACAATAATATTTTAGTCACTGGACATTTATCTTTCTAGCACTTAAGGATATCGAAAAATTTTACCATAATCGAAGTTCACAAGTTCACATTTCATCTAAAACTTTGATTTGATTTTCAATATTTCTAAATAAAAAATGATATGAATACCAACGTTATACTAGTTGCTTGTGATTCTATGTTTTTCTAAAGCAAGTTTTTGTTTCGCACGTGTAATATTATTTCACGGTTAAATTTTGTGCTTGAGGAAAAAATTCACTTATACTTGTCAGTTTCCCGATGTTGTTGTAAGGCATGCCAGAATGAATCTCTCGCCCAAACTGTCGTTTTCATCTTCTTCTTACATTCACCGTACATTTCACTTCAGCGAGATGAAGCCTTCCTATTGAATGCGCGCCACATGAACTCCTCATCACAAGAAGCCCATCATACAAAGCTCTGTAAAATATAAATAATTATAAGATACAACATTCACTACACAAATAGTAATCGACTCTGGAATCTTACTCCATGTCGAGTAGAAACCGGGCATTATTACATTTCTGATTATTTTTGTTATTCGGTAATCACTAAAAGATTTGAATTTTATTTTCAGTAGAGAAATGCGACACATTATTCTTGCTGCAGTTTAAATTTGAACAAACTTATTTAGATAGACGTTAACAAAATAAATTACCCATGTTTTCCCTCCATTAAAGGAAAATTTTATTAGCTGTGTCTACCTAGGAAGTTGATTTGATATTGAAATGCGCTCCTCCAGCTTGCTCCTCTTGATGCGAATCAACTTCATTCTCGAAGTGATGTTTTGCAGGATCAAGTTAACCAAAATCCGAAACTCTTGAGGTTCATTGGTAGGATAGGTATGTCTCGTTCAGAGATGTCAGATCCGCTACATTGTCCAATAGAAGGAGATCCGTCCGCCTCACTCCCGAGTCCCGGGTTGAACTATTGACTTGCATTTCTAGGACTGTGAGTGACACTATCTTCTGTTAGACATCTTTCAAATATAGAGTTACTGAAAGTGTTGCTACAAAAACAATTAAATATAAATCCAACCAAACAGAAAGCCTAATCTATCTATAAGTAATCAAACAAAAGACAAGTCTTGAATGTGAAATGAGAATATTAATAAAAGAAAACTTGTGAAGGATTGAGGAATTAATCTACAAGTAATAGCAGATAAGGAGCAGTGTAATGGCTACAGTCAAACTCAGGCACTACTATCCAACTAGCACTGGAATTAATGTATAAACTATTGTTTTTTTTTTCCTAGACTAATATTTGATATGCAACTCATGATAAGTAGTTAAATGGTTAAGTTTAAGTAGATGCAAGTTCTCTAAAAAACACAATCTATATCGAAAACATTTTAGGTGATTCTACCTCAAGGCGACGTGGTAAGGAAGAACCAATTTAATGGTTTGATTAGTGATAATTGTAACAACTGCTTGGGTGATTAGCACAAATTTGCACGTTTGTCACAATCTGATTAGTATTTCCTTACGTCACGTGGCAAGGTAGAATCACCTAAAAATTTCTAATTTGTACCGGTCTAGGCAGCGCACTTCTATCTTATACCTTTCTATTTGTCTAGCAACACTTAGCATCTCTTCTAATATCAAAATTTATAACAGTGACAGTCTACTAGTTATAAGTTTGGGTGGGATCTAAGAAGGTGCAATAACTATGAAATATCAAACATTATTCTGGCATGTCAAACATTATTCTGGCGTATCAAATACCACCAAGAGTGGAGGTCCAATAGTTCAAAATCCAGTTTCATACGGATTGGTAAGGTTGAAGTCCCGGTTCAAATTTTACTTTAAGTAATATTGATAGGAGAGACTGTTGAGCTTAGGTCCTGACGGATGCCTGCTTCTTGGACTATAACAGACTTTAAATGATGCTACATTAGCGGGGCCAGTATTGGTACTGGTTGCTAACTCCGTCTGATATGTTTGCAGTTGAACATGAAGCCCAAATATTACATAATACGATTGACTAGGTCGTGACTATTATTACTCTCCTTTTTTATCTATTAGGGAAAATGACTCAGGTTACACTTGAATTGGGCCAAAATGTTCTAATTACATATACATTCATTAAATTGGACTAAGATTTGTAACATGCTTTGTTTTGAGGTAGGGTATAACTCCAAATCAAATGTACTTCATTATAGCTATACTTCCAATTTTAGTCAAGATTATGCAATGTACGTAAAGTCCTGTAACCTATTCGGGTTGACCCTAGAAGTTTGATATAATAACTTAATTTTAGCTTAAACTAAGGCTCATTTTCTATCCAACTTCAGAATGGACGAATTTTAAAGTAGGTATAGATATGTGAAGAATTTTAATGTAATAACAATTAGAATGTACTAGCTAAAAGTGAAGAACGGGATAGCAACATATTGACACTTGTCCTTGTACTCACCCAATTATAACATCTTTTAAACCTTCATTTTGGCAAGAAAGCTAAGAACCGGGGCGGGCGGTTACGGGATAAAATTGGATTACATGGAAATTTATTAGTTACATAGAAAATGAGTTATAATATGAAATTGTTGTATTTAGTAAATGCTTTAAATTAGTGAGAAAGTGGTTGGAGATCTAATATTATAATATTTGATGTGATCGATAATAATCAATTTTCTTTTCCTGGTGATTGGACATGATAAGGGCAAATGTAGTCTTTTACATATGTAAAGTCATTTTGCAGCCTACTACCTTGGTTTTCTCTTTCCAAGGAAAGTAAGGAGGGCAGCAGAAAAAAAAATTTACACCTCAATGTCCGTCCAAACATGGAAAAATTGGATGTAAAGTAGTAAATTTTTCATGTAAAATTTACATTTTACATCCAACCAAACACACGCTAATTAAATTAATTTTTCATGATTTAAATATCAATATCCACTACCTCCTATGTTGGCTAAGACCATTATCATCATACAGAGGGCCGCCATACCCACATCTCTCCTACTGATGATGTAATTCTTTTGAACTTCCTTTTTGCTCCATATTCTTCCTTAATATTCCTTCACGTATAGAATAGGTGTTTTATATCAAACCTCTTGCTCCTTTAGGATTCCGGCATCAAAATATTTGAAGCCATGAAGACTGCCCTTTTGTAGAAGAAAGTCTTCAATGAAGCGGTCATACCATGTAAATGATGCTGACGTGGTATATCCATCCAGTCAGAATTCACTATTTATATATTTTTCCAATTATGATTCACCATTTATTAGGATTTTTTTCGTAATTTTTACAATTTATATATTTTCCAATTAGGGTTCACCATTTTATTAGGATTTTTTTATAATTTTTTACCATTTATATATTTTTTCCAATTAGGGTTCACTATTTATTGGGATTTTTTATAATTTTTTACCACTTATATATTTTTTCCAATTAGGGTGCACCATTTATTAGGATTTTTTTATTCGTTTTAGATTTTTTAGAATTTAATAATTATAAGCCTATTATTATTGATTTATGTCAAGTTCTGATTGGACGGATATATTACGTCGGCATCGCTTACGTGATATGACCGCTCCACTTAAGATTTTCTCCTTTATAGGTCTGATGAAAATTTTATAAATTTCAAACTCCTAAAACCCAAAAATTTCGAAATTCCCAATTCGAATTTTTCAAATTTTTACGAAGCAACAAGTGGAATTTCTATGGGTCAACGATCTCTTACTTTTTGAATATCAACGAAATCGGAGGATTATTGCTTCGTCATTTTTCCTTGTAAATTCTTTGCTCTCAAACTTTTGCTGAAAAAATCAGTCAGATGACTCGATGTATCATATTTCATCTTCACATACCATTTCATTACGTTTTCTTGAATTAAATGAACAACCTCTCTAGACCAATAATCATTGTCTGAGTTGACGTGGAATATTTTATATGTTAATATTATTGTAAAATATCTACCGGACCTAAAAGAGATTTGACTCATTAAAAATATAAGCTCGTCGGTGCCATCACATTGATTATCTTATATGCTCCTAATTTAGAATCTATTCACTATTCAATGTGAGATGTATTCCTCAATACCTATCCCTCACGTGACAACATGTTTACCATTGACACATGCCTTGGATATCAGGCCTTAGCAGCTTTGCTCAAGCCTAGGGATGAATTTAGAGGGGCGCGGGACGATTGCTCCCCAAATTTGAAAAAAATTCTTAATATACTGTACGCATTTCATTTGATTTTGGTCAGTCTTTTGTTGAATTATCCTATTTTGCCCCTGAATTCGTCATGTTACTCTTCTATAAACTTTCGGCCTCTAATGAAATTTCTGGATCTATCCCTACTCAAGCCAAGTATTTCTTTTATGTACTCGGGCGAGGGAGACACTTGACTACAATGTAAGCATTTTCTTCCATCCTCGAGCTAAATAAATTATTATATTTTTGTTCCAATCTCAAGTTTTCAATGACCACGAGTACAATTTTATGCATCTTTCTTGTAATTTAATAGAATGCCATGTAAATGCAGTGGCACAATACTCCGGCTTACAATGTAGAATATTGTATAACTTATCAGAAAAATAATAGAATGGCAGAAAAAGGCTTACCTTGAGCCAAGAAGATAATCAATACAACCCGATACCACATTGCATCACTCCCCAACTTCCAGCGCAAGGCAATACACAGCAAGTTTGCGGCAGGTTTAGACCTTGGCAATTTGTTAGTTAGCACATAGTACAATTGGCCTTTTACTGTACATTTTGTAAAGGTAGTAATAGCTGAATCATCTTACATGTAACTGAATGTTGAACCTATGCTGTTCAATGAATGAAATACCTTAATTTCCAAAAAAGAAAAAAATAATTGAATGTCGTGTATACTGTTTTTATTAAATATAGGGCCATTTTATCAAGAAATTTTTCGGTGAAACGGTTATATCATGTATCAATGATGACGTGGTATATTCGTCCAATTAGAACTTTACATAGAATCAACAATTTACAAATCTATTTACTAAATCCTAAATTTTCCTAAACAAATATAAAAAAATTATAATAAATGGTGAACCCTGATTGGATAAGTATATAAATAGTTTATTCTGATAGGATGAATATATCATGTCAGCATTTCTTACATGGTATGACCGCTCCATTAAAGACTTTTTCGATTTTATCAGACCATGTTGTTCCAGGTAGACAATTTTTTTCAAAATATTTTTATATTTTATTTAAAGAGAAATTTTTTTTGTATTAATTTTAATTTTTAGTTATCGGACTGTGTTAGGCCTAATATACCAGTCAACATGTGCCCACCCCGATAAGCTTATTGGGTCGAGCTAATCCGGCTTGTTAACCATTAGGTCAGGCATGGTCTTATTGTGTCGGGCCTCGGTCAAGCCCAAAATTTTCATAGTACTTGCAAGGAAAATGTTAGAAATCCGCACAAACAAATAACGGACATATAAAAAGAGAGAAGTGACGTGGACATACGATATATATGATTCGAGTAGTGGGGTGTTGTCCGTACATTGACAAACAAAGGAGAATTAAGAAGCGATCATCATTATGAGAGTAAAAATGACCGAATACAAGAAGTGGAATGCGAGCCCTAACTGCAAAATACAAGGAAGAGCATTTCACCGCTCTTATCCAGGAAAAAACCTAATCCATACCAAGGGGGATTCGCCCCTCATCCTCAAACAAATAGTGTCTTGCTCAAGCTTGGGCATGACAACCCAAACCCTTTGGTTTTGCTATAAATTTCTCAAAATTTTTCATTTTGAGTTGCAGAAAAAGTTTTAATCGAGTCTGGATTTTGTGTAAGGTTACGTCACAAAAATTTAAGATATTTTTCGAAAGAAAATAATTCTATTATAGGCTTAGCCGTACAAAAATTCTGAATTTTGTGTAAGGTTACATTCACAAAATTCTATGTGTTTTTTTTTATAAACACAAAATTCTATATGTGAATATCACTTTAGTTTGTCACCTTTAACAATGCAGCTCATATATATATATATATATATATATATATATATATGTATATATATATACTTACACATAAACTTACTTGAATTTACTAGTATATGGATTATTTGAGAAAAGAAGCTAAATATTTTTTAAAAAACTGTTCCACTGTGTTGTTCATTTCGCATAACGTGTAGGCCACTTATTCGATATTGTTGGGCTTCATTGAGTTGTCTATTTTGAAGTGTTCGATTTTGCTCGCTGCCGTTGACCCTTGAAGTCTTGGTGCTAACCCTCGTCTCTCCCTTTTCGGGGAATGGCTGCAATCACAACCAAGTGATTGAATGAGTGGGGGGCTCCGAAAGCACATGCAGGATAAGCAGGTGTCTCAGACTTGACTTTCCTGACAACATGGATAAGCTTTAGTGGGAGACTTTTTTCAAGATGACCAATGTCAAATAGCCCGATCTTTGCAATAGCTTGTGCCTGATCTTTTCCGGGGTATATAATTCAAGATCATCCGGTACCTCAGTCAATATGGAACTGCTCGTTCTCGTCGGGCAAGCCCACTGCTAGAGATGCGTGAGAGGCCACATGTGTTGTGATAAAGAAATGCAAGAAAGTGGGGCTCGCTCATACGGTCCAGCATCATAGCTCGAACGAAGCTTTCGTGGAAAGTCAGAATAGAACCGCAGATTGCTCACTAATGAAAAGGTTAAGGCTATCTCCATGGCATCGAAATGCTACGTATTCCATGGTTGTGGCCACTTATTCGATATTGTTGGGCTTCATTGAGTTGTCTATTTTGAATTGTTCGATTTTGGTTGCTGCCGTTGACTCTTGAAGTCTTGACTTTCGGCCGAGTTAACTCAATATCATGTGACTGCCTTAAACATGTATTTTCATGTGTTTTTTTTTATTTTTTGTAAATGTATTTTCATGTGAATCATCTAACGAAGGTGTACTATTGACATGTACCACAACCCTATTTCTTATACTTTGAAGTAAACAAGAAACCCTGGAAAGGTGTATGTTTTTTCTTTTGGGGAAAAATGCACAGATGGTGCATTTCGTTTAGGGAATATTTCATAATGGTACATTTCCTTTTTTTCGTTACATTTCAGTACATTTCCTTTATAGAATGTTTCAT
>JAOYND010000029.1:89355-106111 GCA_025802135.1 Lagerstroemia fauriei | reverse complement strand
CTGTAAAGTTTATTTTTGATAGGCTCAGATCATTGCCTAAACTTGAGGCCAAATTGCATAGGTTCCCATCTTTACAAGCTTCTTTAGAGTCGGGGTCAAAGTCATAAAGGGACGTTAAACGTAATTCTAGAAGGGCGTTTCCACAACAACAAAAAAATCCGAGTCTTGGCAGTTCAAATGATTCAGGTTCATGAGAAGATTGAACTGACATGAGGTAAGCGAGAAAAGGGAAAGCTAGCTATTAAATCTTGTGTAAGACTCATGGTATTTTGTGAATCAATGGAATACACCATTTACCGAAAAAAAAAAAATTTCTTCAGGTAACTATCCTTGGATAGCCCTAAGTAGAGTTGTCAAACTATACTCCTTATTTCAATAATAACTAATTAATTGTCATCCTACTTCATCGAAGTAGTACATATATGAGCAACAAATGAAATTCAAACGAGAAATAAAGATGAAAGCATCAGCTCGTACCCATAGCCGGAGTGAACGAACTCTTCCATTTAGCAAGTTTTCCTACTTCTCTGCCATTTATTGCTTCTTCTTCTTTTTTTAATCTTTAATTTCCTCTGGAACTCCCTTTCTCCCTCTACTTTTTCTTGGTTTCAATCTTCTGAAAGTCTCCTCTCTCTCTCTCTTTGCTCTCAAATAGATGGGATAGGATTATGGCAACACATGGATTTAAAGGGGAACATTACTTGCAACGTGGCCTTACTCTACGAGATGGGCTTAAAAGCCCAGGCTGCACGTTGACAACTGCTGCTTCTTCCTTTTTTTTTTTTCCACAGGTAATATATAGCATAAATATGAGTATATAATCTTATACATAGTGTTTAGAAGTATAACCGTTGATAAATGCGATAAGATTTTAAAATCCTGATTCTTTATGCCAAACAATAAAAGGATAATAATGACAGAGAATTAAATAGTCTTGTCGTAATCGACTCGATCTGCTTTTTTTTTTTTTTTACCAAAATTTATAATATAAATGCATATATATTTATGCTGGGTGTCACAAGTTACCCGCGCCTCTGCTTGCTAGATAGGCTGCAGCTGCCAGTTTGTGCTGCTGCTACTGCCTTCTTTGCTGATTCTGCCGCCGCTTCAGGTGGAAGGATGTCATTATCATCATAATACTGCTGGCTCATTACTCTATGTATTGCCCTGATCTTCCTCTTGCTCCTGCTGCTCTTCCACAGGTTTACTTTCATAACTCTTATTCCTCCTAATAATCTTTCAGCATCAATTCTCATGTGATGATATTCCACCTTTTCTTGTAAAAGTTGCACTCGGAATTTATTTGAAGGATGGTTTACTATTTATCATAATGCCGCTTCACTCTTATCTCAGCTACCTTATTTTGACAAATCAAACCACTTACGAGCTCGTAAGAAGCAGGCAGATTCCTTATCTTAGGTAAGTACAAGTGCTGCTTTAAGCATATACCGGTCCATATTCTTTTGTTAGGCCATCATTTCCTCTTCTGGTCAGTTTTTCTTTCTTCTCCAAGGGTTATTGGGTTCTCGACCGCAGCTGAGTTGCATTGCGTAACGGAAAATCTTTGCGTGCATCTACAGAACTGTCCCTGAAGAGAGTGTAACGATTTAGTCAAGGAGTCTGCAGAAATCTCTACCAACTTCTGCTGTGCCTGGACAAGCATCACCGGTATGGAACGACTGCCCGGAGCACTGGAGATCGAGGAGAAGTCTAGGCCATACACATGCTGCGATTTTTTAACCTGCCGTTGCTGCTGAACTGATGTTCGTTTCTATCAACGGGCCTTCATTCATATTCTGCGATGACTCTCATTTCCTCGAGAATGCTCCCGATGCTTTTCGTCATTTTGGGATGGCGACCCAGAGGTTGTTTGATGGATCTGGTTGTTGTGAAGTTCCATTGTCCACTCGGAAGGTTCGATTTATTGTTGTGCTATAATTTTTTTCTTTCTTCATAGTGAGAATTATATGGTCGTGTAAGGGCCTTTCCTGGAAACGCTTCTTGTATGTCTCACTTGCGGGTGGGTGAGTCATGTTTCAACGCTGTGCAGTTTTGTTCGATCCCTTGAAGCTTGTCGATGCGATGAGTTGCAGTATATCGGTGCATCAAGATGAGCTGAGGCTCGCAATGGATAGAACGAGGTAATCTACGGTTGTGATTGATCTAATTTGAACATCTTGAGTCTTAGAACCCATTAGGCTTTTCTAGTGAATTGTGGTTTCAATGAGAACAATCCTCCAAAGTTGAACAGGTCTGTCCTCACATTAAACTAAATTCTCGTACAATATCGAGTAAAGATTTAATACAGATATCATCCTCGACTGATTCTCACACGTGGATTTTTTGTTTTCTATATTTTTAAGTTTCAATTCCTTCCTTCTTTGTAATTAAAAAAAGTTGAAAAGAAACTTTAACCCCTATCGGGTTGGTTGGACTTGAACAATATTAATTAAGATCTGTTAGACTTTTGAAAACTAATGGTACATGCAAAAGAAAAAGTTGAACAGAAAAGTCAAAGATGAGATACAAATAGGACAATATTACATTCCTAAGTTAATACTACTGAATGGACTAACGTGGATGTTTGTTTGCACCTTTTTAACTTTAGTAAATACTAGAAAACTTCATCGCTTAGGTGATCGTATGGCAGTTTATCAGTCTTGCTCTATCAGCCTAAGATCATTTCAATATTGTTAAGATCTCATATCGACCAAGTAAGAGAACAATAATGAGTTTATAGGATAACTAGGTACCACAATGTGATAGCTTAGGCTTTGGGTGTAAACGAGTCTGCTCTTGTGTAAGGCCCATTAACTAAATTAGTTAAGATCCATTGGACTTTTAAATACTAATGGTACATGCAAAAGAAAAGGTTGAACATAAAAGTCAAAGATGAGATACAAATAGGACAATATTACATTCCTGAGTTAACATTGCGGAAGGGATTAGCGTGGATCATTGTTTGCGCATTTTTAACTTTTAGTGATACTAGAAAACTTCACCACTTAGGCAATCATATAGCGGTTTATCACTCTTGCTCTATCGGCCCAAGGTCATTTCAATATTGTTAACATCTCATATCAGCTAAATAAAGTAACAATAATATATTTATAGAATAACCGGGTACCACCACTTGATAGCTTAGGTTTTTGGGTCGAAACAGGTCCGGTCTCTTGTCAGGCCCTTTAACTAGTTAGTTTAGATCCGTTGAACTTTTGAATTCTAGTGGTACATGCAAAAGAAAAGGTTGAATAGAAAAGTCAAAGATGAGATACAAATAGGACAATATTACATTCCTGAGTTGATACTACTGAAGGGATTAGCGTGGATCTTTGTTTGCACATTTTTAACTTTAGTAAATACAAGAAAACTTCACCGCTTAAGCAATCATATAGCAGTTTTTCAGTCTTGCTCTATCGGCCTAAGATCATTTCGAAATTGTAAAGATATCATATCAACTAAAACAAAGAACAATAATGAGTTTATAAAATAATTAGGTATCACCACTTGATAGTTTAGGCTTTTGGGTCGCAAAGGGCCTGATCTCTTGTAAGGCCCATTAACTAGATTACTTAAGATCCGTTAAACTTCTGAATGCTTATGGGTCATACAAAAGAAAAGGTTGAATAGAAAAGTCAAAGATGAGATACAAATAGGACAATAATGCATTCCTGAGTTAATACTAAAGGAATTAGGGTGGATCTTTATTTGCACATTTTTAACTATTAGTAAATACTAGAAAATTTCACCATTTAGGTGATCGTATAGTAGTTTATCAGTCTTCCACTATTGGCCTAAGATCATTTCGATAGTGTTAGGATCTCATATCCACTAAATAAGAGAGCAATAATGTGCTTATGGAATAACTAAATATCACCACCTGGTAGCTTAGATTTTGGAAGGAAATGGGTCCGGTCTCTTGTCAAGCTCATTAACTAGATTAGTTAAGATCTGTTGAACTTTTGAATACTATTGGCACATGCAGAAGTAAAGGTTGAACTAAAAAGTCAAAGGTGGGACACAAATAGGACAATATTACATTTCTAAGTTAATACTAGTGAAGGGATTAGCGTGGATCTTTGTTTGGACATTTTTTACTTTCAGTAAATACTAGAAAACTTCACCGATTAGGTGATCTTATGGCACTTTATTAGTCTTGCTCTATCAGCCTAAGATCATTTCGATATTGTTAAGATCTCATATCAACTAAATAAGAGAACAATAATGGGTTTATAGGATAACTGGGTATCACCATATGATAGCTTAAACTTTTGGGCGGAAACGGGTTTGGCCTCATTTCAGGCCCATTAACTAGATTAGTTAAGATTCGTTGGACTTTTGAAAACTAGTGGTACATGCAAAAGAAAAGGTTGAACAAAAAAGTCAAAGATGAGATACAAATAGGACAATATTATATTCCTGAGTTAATACTGCTGAAGGGATTCGTGTGGATCATTGTTTGCACATTTTTAACTATTAGTAATTACCAGAAAACTTCACCGCTTAGGTGATCGTATAGCATTTTATCAGTCTTGGTCTATCGACCTAGGATCATTCTGATATTGTTAAGATCTCATATCGACTAAATAAGATAACAATAATGAGTTTATAAGATAATAAGGTATCACCACCTTATTGCTTAGACTTTTTGGTGGAAATGAGTCCAGCATATTTTAAGGCCCATTAATTAGATTAGTTAAGATCTGCTGGACTTTTGAATAATAATAGTACATGCAAAAGAAAAGGTTGAACAGAAAAGTCAAAGATGAAATACAAATAGGACAACATTACATTCCTGAGTTAATATTGCTGAAGGGATTAGCATGGATTTTTTTTGCTCTTTTTTAAGTTTTAGTAAATACTAAAAAACTTGATCGCTTAGGCGATCGTATAGCCATTTATCAGTCTTGCTCTGCCGACCTAAGATCATTTTGATATTGTTAACATCATATATCGACTAAAAAAAGAGAACAATAATTATCCTATAAACTCATTATTGTTATCTTATTTAGTCAAAGATGATATACAAATAGGACAATATTACATTCCTGACTTAATACTATTGAAGGGATTAGCGTGAATCTTTGATTACACATATTTAACTTTTAGAAAATATACTAGAAAACTTCACCGCTTAGGTGATCGTATAGTTTATCGCCTTGCTCTATCGGCCTAAGATCATTTCGATATTGCTAAGATCTTATACCGACTAAATAGTAGAACAATAATGTGTTTATAAGATAATTAGGCAACACTACTAGATAGCGAAGGCTTTTGGATGGAAACAGGTCTAGTCTCTTGCAGGCCCATTAACTGGACTAAATAAGATCCGTTGGACTTTTGAATACTAATGGTACATGCAAAAGAAAAGGATGAACATAAAAGTCAAAGAAGAGGTACAAATAGGATAACGTTAAATTCATGACTTAATAGTGCTGAAGGGACTAGCGTGGATCTTTGTTTTCATATTTTTAACTTTTAATAAATACAAGAAAACGTCACTGCTTAGCTGATCGTATAACAGTTTATCAGTCATTCTCTATTGGCTAAGATCATTTTTTTTTGTGAATACTAAGATCATTTCGATATTGTTAGGATCCCATATTGACAAAAAAAGAGAGCAATAATGCGTTTATAGGATAACTTGGTAACACCACTTGATAGCTTAGGATTTTGGGTAGGAACTGCCTGTTCTCTTGTAAGGTCCATTAACTAGATTAATTAAGATCCATTGGACTTTTTAATACTAATGATAAGAAAAAGGTTGAACAGTAAAGTCAAAGATGAGATACAAATAGGACAATATTAAGTTCCTGAGTTAATACTACTGTAGGAGTTAGCGTGGATCAAATAACTTTTAGTATATATTAGAAAACTTCACCGCTTATGCGATTGTATAGTAGTTTGTCAGTCTTGATCTATCGGCCAAAGATTATTTTGATATTGTTAAGATCTGATATCAACTAAATAAGAGAACTATAATGGGTTCATAGGATAAATTGGCACCACCTCCTAATAGCTTAGGCATTTTGGTGGAGACGAGCTAATTGCTTGTAAGGCCCATTAGCTAGATTAATTAAGATCCGTTGAACTTTTGAATACTAATGGTACATGCAAAAAAAAAGGTAGAACAGAAAAGTCAAAGATGATATACAAATAGGACAATATTACATTCCTGACTTAAGACAATTGAAGGGATTAGCGTGAATCTTTGTTTACACATATTTAACTTTTACAAAATATACTAGAAAACTTCACCGCTTAGGCGATCTTATAGTTTATCAGCCTTGCTCTATCGGCATAAGATCATTTCGATATTGTTAAGATCTTATTTTGACTTAATAAGAGAACAACAATATGTTTATAAGATAATTATTAACCACCAGCTGATAGCGAAGGCTTTTGGATGGAAACAGGTCCAGTCTCTTGTAAGGCCCATTAATTGGATCGGTTTATAGGATAAATTGGCACCACCCCTTGATAACTTAGGCATTTTGGTGGGGAGGGCTAATCTCTTGTAAGGCCCATTAGCTAGATTAGTTAAGATCCGTTAAACTTTTGAATACTAATGGTACATGCAACAGAAAAGGTAGAACAAAAAAGTCAAAGATGAGATACAAATAGGACAATATTACATTCCTGACTTAATACTACTGAAGGGATTAGCGTGGATCATTGTTTGCACATATTTAACTTTTTGAAAATATACTAGAAAACTTCACCGCTTAGGCGATCGTATAGTTTGTCAGCCTTACTCTATTGGCCTAAGATCATTTCGATATTGTTAAGATCTTATATGACTAAATAAGAGAGAAACAATGGGTTTATAGGATAATTAGACACCACCGCCTAATAGTGAAAGCTTTTGGATGGAAACATGTTCAGTCTCATTAAGGCCCATTAACTAGACTAGTTAATATCTGTTGGACTTTTGAATACTAATGGTACAAGCAAACGAAAAGGATGAACATAAAAGTCAAAGAAGAGATATAGAAAGGACAACATTACATTCATGAGTTAATACTGTTTAAGGGACTAGCATTGATCTTTGTCTGCATATTTTTAACTTTTAATAAATAAAAAAAAACGTCACCGCTTAGCTGATTGTATATTAGTTTATCAGTCTTCCTCCATCGGCTAAGATCATTTTTTTTTTCGGTGAATACTAAGATCATTTCAATATTGTCAGGATCTCATATTGACAGAAAAAGAGAACAATAATGCATTTACAGGATAGCTTGGTAACACCACTTCATAGCCTAGGCTTTTGCGTAGGAAATAGCCCGGTCTCTTGTAAGGTACATCAACTAGATTAATTAAGATCCATTGAAATTTTTCATACTAACGATAAGAAAAATGTTGAACAAAAAAGTCAACGACGATATACAAATTAGACAGTATTAAGTTCCTTAGTTAATACTGCTGTAGGGGTTAGCGTGGATCTAATAACTTTTAGTAAATATTAAAAAACTTCACGGCTTATGCGATTGTATAGTAGTTTGTCAGTGTTGCTCTATCAGCCAATAATCGTTTTGATATTGTTAAGATCTGATATCGACCAAATACGAGAACTATAATATGTTTACAGGATAAATTGGCACCACCCCTTGATAGCCTAAGCATTTTGGTGGAGACAGGCTAATCTCTTGTAAGGCCCATTAGCTAGAGTAGTTTAGATCCGTTGAACTTTTAAATACTAATGGTACATGCAAAAGCAAAGATAGAAGAGAAAAGTCAACGATGAGATACAAATAGGACAATATTACATTTCTGACTTAATACTATTGAAGGGATTAGCGTGGATCTTTGTTTACGCATATTTAACTTTTAGAAAATATGGTATAAATCTTCACCGCTTAGGTGATCGTATAGTCTATTAGCCTTGCTCTATCGGCATAAGATAATTTTGATATTGTTAAGATCTTATATCAACTAAATAAGAGATCAATAATGGTTTTATAGGATAATTATGCACTACCACCTGATAGCGAAGTCTTTTGGATGGAAACAGCTCCAGCCTTTTGTAAGGCCCATTAACTGACTGGTTAAGATCCGTTTGACTTTTAAATACAAATGGTACATGCAAAAGAAAAATATGAATATAAAAGTCAAAGAAGAGATACAAATAGGACAACATTACATTCATGAGTTAATACGGTTGAAGGGACAAGCGTGGATCTTTGTTTGCATATTTTTAACTTTTAATAAATACAAGAAAACGTCATCGCTTAGCTAATCGTATATTAGTTGATCAGTCTTCCTCTATCGGCTAAGATTGTTTCTTTTCTTTTTCTTGTTGAATACTAAGATGATTTCGATATTGTTACAATCTCAAATTGACCAAAAAAAAGAGAACCATAATGCGTTTATAGGATAACTTGGTAACACCACTTGATAGCTTAGGCTTTTGGGTAGAAACCAGCCCGGTCTCTTGTAAGGTAAATTAACTAGATTAATTAAGATCCATTGAACTTTTTAATACTAATGATAAGAAAAATGTTGAACAAAAAAGTCAAAGACGAGATACAAATAGGACAATATTAAGTTCCTGAGTTAATACTGCTGTAGGGGTTAGCGTGGATCAAATAACTTTTAGTGAAATATTAGAAAAGTTCACCGCTTACGTAATTGTATAGTAGTTTGTTAGTCTTGATCTATCGGCCAAAGATCATTTCGATATTGATAAGATCTGATATCGACTAAACAAGAGAACTATAATGGGTTTATATGATAAATTAGCACCATCCCCTGATAGCTTAGGCATTTTGGTGGAGACGGGCTATTCTCTTGTAAGGCCCATTAGCTAGATTAGTTAAGATCCGTTAAACTTTTGAATACTAATTTTATATGCAAAAGAAAAGGTAGAACAGAAAAGTCAAAGATGAGATACAAAGAGGACAATATTACATTCCTGATTTAATACTAGTGAAGGGTTTAGCGTGGATATTGTTTTACACATATTCAACTTTTAGAATATATACCAAAAAACTTCACCGCTTAGGCGATCGTATAGTTTATCAGCCTTGCTCTATCGACCTAAGATCATTTCAATATTGTTAAGATCTTATATCAACTAAATAAGAAATCAATAATGGTTTTATAGGATAATTATGCACTACCACCTGATAGCGAAGTCTTTTGGATGGAGACAGCTCCAGTCTCTTGTAAGGCCCATTAAGTGACTGATTAAGATCCGTTTGACTTTTAAATACTAATGGTACATGTAAAAGAAAAGGATGAACATAAAAGTGAAAGAAGAGGTACAAATAGGACAATATTACATTCATGAGTTAAATCTGCTGAATGGACTAGCGTGGAACTTTGTTTGGATATTTTTAACTTTTAATAAATACAAGAAAATGTGACTGCTTAGCTAATTGTATATTAGTTTGTCAGTCTTCCTCTATCGGCTAAGATCATTTCTTTTTTTTATTTCGGTGAACACTAAGATCATTTCGATATTGTTAGGATCTCATATTGACAAAAAAAACAGCAATAATGCGTTTATTGGATAACTTGATAACACCAATTCATATCTTTGTCTTTTGGGGAGAAACTGGCCCGGTCTCTTGTAAGGTCCATTAACTAGATTATATAAGGTCCACTGAACTTTTTAATACTAATGATAAGAAAAAAGTTGAACAGAAAAGTCAAAGATGAGATACAAATAGGACAATATTTAGTTCCCAAGTTAATACGCATGTAGGAGTTAGCGTGGATCAAATAACCTTTAGTAAATATTAGAAAACTTCACCGCTTATTCGATTGTATAGTAGTTTGTTAGTCTTGCTCTATCGGCGAAAGATAATTTCGATTATATTAAGATCTGATATCGACTAAATAAGAGAACTATAATGGGTTTACAGGATAAATTGGCACCATCCCCTGATAGCTTAGGCATTTTGGTGGAGACGACCTAATCTATTGTAAGGCCAATCAGGTAGATTAGTTAAGATCCATTGAACTTTTGAATACTAATGGTAGATGCAAAAGAAAAGGTAGAACAGAAAAGTCAAAGATGAGATACAAATAGGACAATATTACATTCCTGACTTAATACTACTGAAGGGATTGGCATGGATCATTGTTTACACATATTTAACTTTTAGAAAATATAATAGAAAACTTCACCGCTTAGGCGATCGTATAGCTTATCGGCCTTGCTCTATCAGCCTAAGATCATTTAGATATTGTTAAGATCTTATATCGACTAAATAAGAGAACAATAATAGGTTTATAGGATAATTAGGCACCACCACCATATAACGAAGGCTTTTGGATGGAGACAGGTCCAATCTGTTATAAGGCCCATTAACTGGACTAGTTAAGATCCATTGGACTTTTGAAAACTAAAGGTACATGCAAAAGAAAAGGATAAACATAAAAGTCAAAGAAGAGATACAAATAGGACAGCATTTCATTCATGAGTTAATACTGCCGAAGGGACTAGCGTGGATCTCTGTTTGCATATTTTTAACATTTAATAAATACAAGAAAACGTCACCGCTTGGCTGATCGTATATTAGTTTATCAGTCTTCCTCTATCGGCTAAGATCATTTCTTTTTTTTCTTCAGTGAAAAGTAGGATAAGTTTGATATTTTTAGGATCTCATATTGACAGGAAAAGGGAACAATAATGCGTTTACAGAATAGCTTGGTAACACCACTTGATAGCTTACGCTTTTGGGTAGGAACTGGCCCGGTCTCTTGTAAGGTCCATTAGCTAGGTTAATTAAGATCCATTGAACTTTTTAAAACTAATGATAAGAACAATGTTGAACAGAAAAGTCAAAGATGACATACAAATAGGACAATATTAAGTTCCTGAGTTAATACTGCTGTAGGGACTAGCGTGGATCTTTGTTTGCATACTTTTAACTTTTAATAAATAGAAGAATACGTCACCGCTTAGCTAATCGTATATTAGTTTATCAGTCTTCCTCTATCGGCTAAGATTGTTTCTTTTTTTTTTTGTTGAATACTAAGATGATTTCGATATTGTTACGATCTCAAATTGACAAAAAAGAGAACAATAATGCGTTTATAGGATAGTTTGGTAACACCACTTGATAACTTAGGCTTTTGGGTAGGAACCAGCCCGGTCCCCTGTAAGGTACATTAACTAAATTAATTAGGACCCATTGAACTTTTTAATACTAATAATAAGAAAAATGTTGAACAGAAAAGTCAAAGATGAGGTACAAATAGGACAATATTAAGTTCCTGAGTTAATACTGTTGTAAGGGTTAGCGTGGATAAAATAACTTTTAGTGAAATATTAGAAAACTTCACCGCTTATGCGATTGTATAGTAGTTTCTCAGTCTTAATCTATCAGCCAAATATCATTTCGATATCGTTAAGATCTGATATCAACTAAACAAGAGAACTATAATGGGCTTATATGATAAATTAGCACCACCCCTGATAGCTTAGGCATTTTGGTGGAGACGGGCTATTCTTTTGTAAGGCCCATTAGCTAGATTAGTTAAGATCCGTTGAACTTTTTAATACTAATTGTACATGCAAAAGAAAAGGTAGAACAGAAAATTCAAAGATGAGATACAAATAGGACAATATTACATTCATGATTTAATACTAGTGAAGGGTTTAGCGTGGATCTTTGTTTCCACGTATTTAACTTTTAGAAAATATACCAAAAAACTTCACCGCTTAGGCGATCGCATAGTTTATCAGCCTTGCTCTATCGGCCTAAGATCATTTCAATATTGTTAAGATCTTATATCGTATTAATAAGAGAACAATAGTGAGTTTATAGGATAATAGGCACCACTACCTAATAGCGAAGACTTTTGGATGGAAACAGGTCCCGCCTCTTGTAAGGCCCATTAACTAAACTAGTTAAGATCCGTTAGACTTTTTAATACTAATGGTACATGCAAAAGAACAGGATGAACATAAAAGTCAATGAGGAGATACAAATAGGACAACATTTTGTTCATGAGTTAATACTGCTGAAGGGAGTAGCGTGGATCTTTGTTTGCATAGTTTTAACTTTTAATAAATACAAGAAAACGTCACGCCTTAGCTAATAGTATATTAGTTTATCAGTCTTCCTCCGTCGGCTAAGATTGTTTCTTTTTTTTTTTGTTGAATACTAAGATGATTTCGATATTGTTACGATCTCAAATTGACAAAAAAAGAGAACAATAATGCGTTTATAGGATAGCTTGGTAACACACTTGATAGCTTAGACTTTTGCGTAGGAACCAGCCCGGTCCCTTGTAAGGTACATTAACTAGATTAATTAAAATCCATTGAAATTTTTAATACTAATGATAAGAATAATGTTGAACAAAAAAGTCAAAGACGAGATACAAATAGGACAATATTAAGTTGCTAAGTTAATACTGCTAGAGGGGTTAGCGTGAATGAAATAACTTTTAGTATATATTAGAAAACTTCACCGCTTATGCAATTGTATAGTAGTTTGTAAATCTTGATCTATCGGCCAAAGATCATTTTGATATTATTAAGATCTGATATCGACTAAATAAGAGAATTATACTGGGTTTGTAGGATAAATTGGCACCACCCCCAGATAGCTTAGGAATTTTGGTGGAGATTCGCTAATCTCTTGTAAGGCCCATTAGTTAGAGTAGTTAAGATTCATTGAACTTTTAAATACTAATGGTACATGCAAAAGAAAAGGTAGAACAGAAAATTCAAAGATGAGATATGTTGCGTAAATAATGCACGCAAGTATACGCATCGTCAACAAGTAATGTAGAGTGAGTAGAGTATCGTTCCCTCAGAAATTCTTCCACAAATCACTAAACTAACACAATTGAGTCCAAACCAAGCAAGTTAAATAAGTCGAGTGGAGTGCATGTAATAGAAAAGACGGAAACTAAACCAATAGAAATCAATCGATTAAACAGCTCCTAAGGTTCACAACTTCCCCAATTCTAGTTAAAAGCAAAGATCCTTCTGTCACACGATTAATTCCGTCATGTTATTAACCTAGGGTTCTAAGGTTTCCCCACTTCCATCGTACGCATCCATCGATGTCATACGAATGTACCTAAGCGGAAGATACTAATCCACTCTATCTCTAGATGATTAATGTTGAAAGGCCAAACTAAACCAACCCTAAATGGCTATCTAGGGTGCTCACCATCTTCCGATGCGCTCGCACGAATAATCTCACCTCTCGGTGTAAATTAACCTAGATTATGCAATTTCTAGCGTGACTTCGATTTCCTCTTCCGAGGTTCTCTCTGTCTCAAGTTCGATCTCGTGGATGACCAATCCAAAAGAAGGCATTAAGTATGAAATGTGCATAAATAACACCTAGGAGGCGTACCTCGACAGAGTCATATGTATGACAGAAACAAACTTTATTCAAAACATCGAATTGGTTCCATCGATCCCCCGAGGAATCTAGGGGTTTAAGTTAACATAATAAAAGAAATTACAAGAATTAGAAGAGAGAACATATTATAAAAACAAGAAGAAAAAGGGATAGAAAAAACTCTAGATAAGGGTGAGGTCGAATCTCCCGATCCCGACCCTACAATTTGTTGTACGACCCTTCCTTCTTGCTTTACAATTGTTGCTCTTGTTCTCCTCTTTTTGTGTGTGTTAGAACTTGTGGGGGTCCATTACTATATATAGAGCTTCACACTCCCTCAAATCTGGCTTTAATCAATGTGGGATAGAAAGTTGTGGGCCCCACCACTCAGCCAAGTTGTCTGAGTTTTCTCTCGCTGAAATCTCTTAGTAAACCGCCGTCTATGGACAGCGGTTGCTCTGTTTTGCGCGCAGTTTCCTTCATTTGGCCATAACTTTCTCATCTCTACTCCGATTTGTGAGCTGTTTGATGCGTTGGAATCCTGACTCGATGAGATTTCCAATGATATCTTATTTGACATATTTATCCTGCAGAGGGTGTGATAAATTTCCACTTAAATTTGCTATGTCAGACAGTGCATCCTCGTGCAAGCCATGTCTTCGTCTTTCCGCTCATCTTCTTTCCGTTGCCTGCACATTAAACAACTTACGGCAGTATCTAATTCATAATAATTGACTCCTCACTTAAAATGATATGCAATTATGCTCTAACCATGTGAAGAGCAACCTAAAACTCAGATTTCTAAGTTCGGAATGAGTCATTAAATCATACCAATTGTAATATCAACAAGATACAAATAGGCCAATATTACATTCCTGACTTAATACTACTGAAGGGATTAGCGTGGATCTTTGTTTGCGCATTTTTAACATTATGAAAATATAGTATAAATCTTCACCGCTTAGGCGATCATATAGTTTATCGGCCTTGCCTGATCGGCCTAAGATCATTTCGATATTGTTAAGATCTTATATAGACTAAATAAGAGAACAATAATGAGTTTATAATATAATAGGCACCACCACCTGATAGCGAAGGCTTTTGGATGGAAATAGGTCTAGTCTCCTGTAAGGCCCATTAACTGAACTAGTTAAGATCCGTTGGACTTTTGAATACTAACTGTACATGCAAAAGAAAAGTATGAACATAAAAGTCAAACATGAGATACAAATAGGACAATATTACATTGCTAATTTAATACTAGTGAAGGGTTTAGGGTGGATCTTTGTTTACACGTATTTAACTTTTAGGAAATATACCAAAAAACTTCACCGCTTAGGCGATCGTATAGTTTATCAGCCTTGCTCTATCGGCCTAAGATCATTTCGATATTGTTAAGATCTTATATAGACTAAATAAGAGAACAATAATGGGTTTATAGGATAATATATATGCACCACCACCTGATAGCGAAGGCTTTTGGGTGGAAATAGGTCTAGTCTCTTGTAAGGCCCATTAACTAGACTAGTTAAAATCCGTTGGACTTTTGAATACTAATGATACATGCAAAAGAAAAGTATGAATATAAAAATCAAAGAAGAGATACAAATAGGACAACATTACATTCATGAGTTAATACTGCTGACGGGACTAGAGTGGATCTTTGTTTGCATATTTTTAACTTTTTATAAATACATGAAAACGTCACTGCTTAGCTAATCGTATATTAGTTTATCAGTCTTCCTCTATCGGCTAAGATTATTTCCTTTTTTTTTGTTGAATACTAAGATGATTTCGATATTGTTATGATCTCAAATTGACAAAAAAAAAAAGAGAACAATAATGCATTTATAGGATAACTTGGTAACACCACTTGATAGCTTAGGCTTTTGGGTAGGAGTCAACCTGGTCTCTTGTAAGGTAAATTAACTAGATTAATTAAGATCCATTGAACTTTTTAATACTAATGATAAGAAAAATGTTGAACAAAAAAGTCAAAGACGGGATACAAATAGGACAATATTAAGTTCCTGAGTTAATACTGCTGTAGGGGGTAGCGTGGATCAAATAACTTTTAGTGAAATATTAGAAAACTTCACCGCTTACGCGATTGTATAGTACTTTGTTAGTCTTGATCTATTGGCCAAAGATCATTTCGATATTGATAAGATCTGATATCGACTAAACAAGAGAATTATAATGGGTTTGTATGATAAATTAGCACCACCACCTGATAGCAAATAAGATCTGATATCGACTAAACAAGAGAACTATTATCTTGTAAGGCCCCATTAGCTAGATTAGTTAAGATCGGTTGAACTTATGAATACTAATTTTATATGCAAAAGAAAAGGTAGAACAGAAAAGGCAAAGATGAGATACAAATAGGACAATATTAGATTCCTGATTTAATACTAGTGAAGGGTTTAGCGTGGATCTTTGTTTACATGTGTTTAACTTTTAGAAAATAAACCAAAAAACTTCACCACTTAGGCGATCGTATAGTTTATCAGCCTTGCTCTAGACGCCTAAGATAATTTAGATATTGCTAAGATCTTATATCGACTAAATAAGAGAAAAATAATGGGTTTATAGGATAATTAGGTACCACTACCTGATAACGAAGGCTTTTGGATGGAGACGGTCCAGTCTGCTGTAAGGCCCATTAACTGGACTAGTTAAGATCGATTGGAGTTTTGAATACTAATGGTACATGCAAAAGAAAAGGATAAACATAAAAGTCAAAGAAGAGATACAAATAGGACAACATTTCATTCATGAGTTAATACTGCTGAATGGACTAGCGTGGATCTTTGTTTCCATATTTTTAACTTTTAATAAATACAAGAAAGCGTCACTGCTTAGCTAATCGTATATTAGTTTATCAGTCTTCCTCTATCGGCTAAGATCATTTCTTTTTTTTTCTGTGAAAAGTAATATAATTTCGATATTTTTAGGATCTTATATTGACAGGAAAAGGGAACAATAATGCGTTTACAGGATAGCTTGGTAACACCACTTGATAGCTTAAGCTTTTGGGTAGGAACTGGCCCAGTCTATTGTAAGGTCCATTAACTAGATTAATTAAGATCCATTGAACTTTTTAATACTAATGATAAGAAAAAGGTTGAACAGTACAGTCAAATATGAGATACAAATAGGACAATATTAAGTTCCTGAGTTAAAACTGCTGTAGGAGTTAGCGTGGATCAAATAACTTTTAGTATATATTAGAAAACTTCACCGCTTACGCGATTGTATAGTAGTTTGCCAGTCTTGTTCTATCGGCCAATGATCATTTTGATATTGATAAGATCTGATATCGACTAAACAAGATAATTATAATGGGTTTATATGATAAATTAGCACCACCCCCAGATAGCTTAGGCATTTTGGTGGAGACGGGCTAATCTCTTGTAAGGCCCATTAGCTAGATCAGTTAA
>JAOYND010000028.1:8959220-8969703 GCA_025802135.1 Lagerstroemia fauriei | reverse complement strand
GAATTTTCAGCTCTTTATGCAGTAACTGAAGTTTAACAAAGGATGGATGACCCATTCTAAGATGCCAAACATCGCAGCTAGATAAAAGAGAAGGAGTGAAAATAGCATTGCATCTGGATGTGTTCGAGTCTAACAAGTAGAGATCACAACAGCGAATACCCTTCCCAATCATCCAGCCCCGAGCCTAGTCCTATATGACGCAATGATGAGAAGTGAAATTAATACTATAATCATGACTCTGTGTAAGAGCACTAATGCTGAGAAGATTAAAATGGAACTCTAGAATGTATAGAACTTTGTGCAGGATGAGAGAGGGGGTGATTTGAACTGAGCCTACTCGACTAACAGTCACTGACTTTCCATTAGGCAGAGTTATTGTGGTTTGTGAAGTAGGTTCGAAAGAAGTAAAAAGAGAAACATCACAGCAAGCATGGTCCGTGGCTCCTGAGTCGAGGGTCCATTTGTGTCATGCAAAGAAGGAATGAAAAGTTGAATTGGTTGTACAATAGACATGTGAAATCAGAGGTTCTAAGGAAGATGCTACTGCTGTCGAGTTTTCAGATATGCCTAGAGGAAGATTGTGAAGCTGGAAGCTTAAAAAGCTTATAATATGCTACATTTGATCCGTTGTAAGTGAGCCTGAAGTTGCTGCAACTATTGTTGCATTGCCATGCTTCGAGTTATCTTTCGTTACTTGATTTCTTGATGGAAATGATGACTACTGGTGTGAATTTGAAATGACGCCTTGAGCCTTTGATCTGGGCTGATAGCCCGGTGGATATCTGTGCAATTTGTATCACCAATCCACTTTATGTCCCACTAATCCACAACTTTTCTCCATTTTGCAGAGGGGAATGTTGCAGCTGCTATCAAAGATCCTCCAAAAGGTGCTATGTGAGCAAGAGCCAAGGATTCGAGATTAGAAGAAAAGATTGTCCCAATCCTTCCTTGCCTCTCTTCCTGTATCACCAGGCTGAATGTTTTGCTGACTATCTACCATCAAGATTTGAGGTCTAACTCCTAAAAATGACTCACTTAAACCCATCAGAAACTGCATTACATATTCCTGATGTTGATAATCCAACTAGGATTTCATTCCACCACAACTGCAGACAGTAATGGGCTGATAGTTATTTAGTTCATCCCACAAGAACTTCAATCTTGTGAATAGTATTAACGTCTAACGAGCCTTGCTGCAATTGATTGAGTTGTTGCTTGATCTGAAAAATCCTTAGTGCATTGCTCTGGTGGAATCTGTCGTGCAAGTCTGCCCATACAGCTTGAGCAGTGTCGAAATACAACAAGCTATCAGCAATTTCTTTAGAAACGGCATTTAAAACCCAAGAGATTACCATGCTGTTGCATCTGGACCATATATTTACCGTCAAATCCTCTGAATCTGGCCTCTCTATTGTTCCATCTACAAATCCAAGCTTATTTTTCGCGTTTAGAGCTACGTGCATCGATCTCTTCCACGATATTGTAATTCGATCCCGTCAATACATGAGTAACAGGCACCAGCCCTAGATGATCTCTGCTGCGCAGAAAAAAAAAAACCGTTGATGTCGTTGTTTGGTGGAGCCGTGTCATCTGATTGCAACACAGTGAATCCAGGAGAGGAGTTGGCTGTCTGAGGACGATTGTGATTTGAATTGTTTCCTCTAGCCATGGTAACGATATTCGAAAGAAGACAATGGAATTTTAAACGAAGAAGAGTAGTGCCGCTAGAAGGAAGTTCACTGATACCATGTTACCGATCAGAGATAGAAACAGAGAACTACAGAGAAAGGAGAATGAGGAACACAGCTCTGCAGTGGCAGAGAAAGAAGACTTGTATTTCGTCAATTAACTCATCGTATTGGATTACAAGACACAGCCTTCTCCCCCTATTTATACGGCACTGAATGAAAGAAAAATATCTCACCTTCAGCTTAGCGTGAGATCAAAACCGTAAGGTGAATCCCAAGTCAAATATAACAGAAACAAAAAAAATATGTGAGAAAGGTAAAACAATATTTGACTCAGCTATATGTCGTACAAGGCTACACGAGCTAAGAAAGCTGAAAGAAACACAGAGATATACTCCTTTAAGCAAATTACCAAACGGAGATGCTGTCAGAACATAACTGAGACAGGACGAAGACTCAGTCAAGCACCAACGAACAACAAAAACGAAAGCCGAGAGAGAGACTAGAAGAGTAACAGGGGAGAACAGTTAGGTGACCGCCAAAAGTAAAAATGAGGAAGAATGTACAAAACAAATGGAGCATCAACAAGTGTCATCGGAGAGAAGACGTTGTGAAGCCGACAAACCGAGAGAGAGTGTACCTGGAGAGCTGTGGAAGGGTAAAGAGAGCAGAGAGAGCTGAACAACGGAGCTCCCTAAATTTGATAGCTATCACTCCCTCGAAGCGCTCCGTTAATATTTTGCAGGAAAAGTGCGATCTCGGAGCACAATCAGTCGAGGATATTGCTCTCTAGTTTAGTCTCAAATGTTTGAGTGAAGTAATTCTTTGAATCCTACTCTTTTTTACCAATATTTAAATTACCATCTAGTTAGTCTAGTTGTGATAGTGCCATGAAATTTTCCTACGGCGTATCCTAATTAATAGTAACAATGATGTGAGATAAATAATTTTTCATTATACCTGATACCCAAATCAACACTGCTTTAACTAAATAAAGATTATAATTATCATTTTTGAATCCCTTTCACTATTTATCAAATTTTCACATAGTATTAAATTAGCAAGTATATATACTAGTTGAGTCAATAAATATCTAATATATCTGGAAAAATTATAAATTACCTAAAATATTATAGATTCTATGCTAATAGATTAAAAAATTCATTAATCTGTTATATATATAATACTCATTGCTTACCAGAAAAGAAAAGAGGGACTTACCATCCGAAGCTTTTTCTTTGACTTGTGATACAAAGAAAAGCTTGTTCCATAACTATGCAGTCAATTGACTGAATACTCAGCGGAATGTTCCTTTACTCTTGCTGTCTCTGAGATTGATCGCGTGGCCTAATGGATAAGGCGCTCGCCTCCGGAGCGGGAGATTGTGGGTTCGAGTCCCATCGCGATCGCGACCTATTTTTTTTTTTGTCCTTTTTGCTATTACCTTTGCTTGTTGGACCGCGTACCAATTGATAAAAGGCAACTTCGGGGCTGGGCGGATGGTACTTTCTTATGCTGGGCCCGTGGGGTCATGGGCCTCACTTTTCTTGGGCATATGTTGGCTAACTTCGGGGTTGGGCGGACGGTACTTTCTTGTGCAGGGCCAGTGGACTCATGCTTGACCATGCTGATCATTGCAGCCCGGCTGAACAATTAAAAAGAAAACAATTCACTTCGTCTGTGACGACCAGGTTGCTTGCTATTCAGTAATTAGATTTTGCAGCAAAGCTAGCAACCTAAGTGGGTGTCTTCGCCCAAACCGTTGGATTGGACAAAAGGCAGCACCGACTTTTCTACTCTATGATTTCGTTTGGTGTGTGGGAGAGAGAAACAAAAAGAACGAAAACCAATACCATCATCCATAGGATAAAAATGCCCATTATCAGATGAGCCCAAAAAATATTTCTCTGGAATAGGATTGTCTATAGGCTGCCGTCATTTATGTCCCCATTTTCTAACATAAATCAAAGTATCCATCCTCATATAATATATTATATAATATAATAAATACATACATACTATTACATTCGATTTGACGTTCTCTTGTATTTTTATCATATACTGACACTTATTTAATAAATTGACTGGAGATATTCACGATCAACCTTTTAAGCAAAATCTCACCTCTCAGACATATCATTTTGACACTCTCGCTTGAATATTGGTAGTTTCAAGGGGATTATCTCACTACCCGTAGAACTCGATGCATTTCCCTGTCAGGAGACAAAGTTGGTCCAACGTTGACCAGCCTTCATAATGCAATATGATATCTGGGCCCCCATTATTATTATTAAATGATTTCAAGGTTGTTCCCATCTACTTTCAATTTTCAACACTTGGCGAGAGGAAGTTATCACAGATAATACGGCTTTGCAGACGAAAATGGCAGGGTAGGCGAGCAGTGTCAGAGAGAGAGAGAGTGACCAGCTTCATCTCAGCTAATGATGTGTGTTGACGGAGCTTCCCTCTGATCCGAAGTCACTTGGATTTACGGGGGCAAGCCATTGGGCCCATTGTGTTGTATACTCGATATACTTGGACTAATGGGCTGGGCAGTTGGCCCGTATTCCAACCTCGGGCACATGCTTTTGCGCAAAGGCCTGTTCAGCCGTCGACAAGTTTGCTGGAAAAATCGTTTCACCGTTTGAATTTTCAGATAATATACACTGAGAATATTGTCGTCATAATTTCCTCAAAGAAAATTCTCTTAAAAAATCATTCTCCATCCGAAGAACTGCAAAGTTGATACACAACTCATTACCAGAACACGATCACTAAATGCATAAAGTAAACACAAATATCCACCTTCCTCTCATAAAAAGACGCCAAAAAACATAAAAGAAAACTATAGTCACACTGGGTCCCTTGAATCATCTGAAACATCAGAGCGCCTCCTCTTCACCTCCTTATCACCCAACTGTAACGATACAGATATATCTTCGTCACAGTTATTTCTCAAAAACGATAGATTCTCAGATACGCTTCTATCCGATGGATTATTCTGATGCAACGGGGACCGTTTGAAGAAGCGTGGAATGAACTCATGCTCAACACTTTGAGCTGCCTTCACTTCACTCCTATCTTTTGGATTCAAGTCCGTTTCCATCATGGATGCATTCAAGCCCGAGCTGCTCGGTTCCACATCCAAAGGGATGTGCTGTATTTGAAGACCCAAAGACTCAAATTTATCCTCAGCTTTGTCTTTTGTAACAATCACATCAGGGGGTGATGAGTCGCCAACGGTAGATCCAATTGCCGTTGCTGAGGCGGCTCTCTGCTCTTGCACTGCCACTATAAATACCATGAAACAGATCAAGACAGAATTAGAAGAAACCAGCTCAAAATCAAGAGAACGCTGTCTGAAGCTACTAACATACAAATCAATCACCATGAAGCCATTATGGTTGGTCTGCGATCACTGGATGCAGAGGAAATCCTCATTTTTCTTTCCTTTCTATAGGCACATGTTTCCTATTTGACCTCCACAATTAAGCAGCTGAATGAATTTTCTTTTTCCTTCTCCCCTTCAAAAGGCAAACCTTTTCCATTTGAAAGTGAGTTCCCCCTCTCTAATACACTATTCATGAATAGATATACAGCCTACATCTTGAACACCAGAAGGAAAAGGCAATAATTTTTCCCTTTTTGAGCTTGGCAAGAATTATCAGCATCGATACAGTTACTATCTTGGCAGCAAAAGCAAAGTACCTTTAAACAAAGCACATGGAATTATCACAAGGAAAATGGAAACTTAACAATTTAAGCAGTTGGCAGATCAAAAACCTCTAAGTCCCTCGTTGGTTGTAATGAGATCAAGCTCAAGGAGGTTGAGAAGGCGTCCGAGATCAACTCCACTGGTCCAATTTTCCGGAGCTTGGCCCACTTTCAGCTTAAGCCTGCCACGATTAGCTGTCCCACCCCATATAATTCCGATGGGGCGGGGCTTCTCTCCAACATCACCTTTTAGCATAATGAGGCTTCCACTATCTCCTTCTAGGTCAAAAGTCTGTTGATTCTCACCCACAACAAGGAAGTCTGTCAAAAAGCATATTCCCTTTTCGTCATTATACTCAAGGCCGTAAGCCAAGACGGTTCCATTCGTAAGGCCCGAACTTCTTCCAACTTTCATTACTTGCTTGCCTATGAGGCTACTTATTGGAGACTGCAAGTCTATGATCTTCACGTCTCCAATCTCCCCCACACCTTTTACTATTGTGGTAACAGTGGACATGTCAAAATCATCAGCAAATGGGATATATGCTCCATCTGCTCTCACGAATGTCTCTAGAAGCAAAGAACAGATATTATCATTATGCATACAATCAAATAAATAAAACAGGTAATTATATCCCCTGAGATGCGGAACAGCTGAATTGAAGTTCCCTTTTACCTGGATTTATTCCAGCAAATATCCCATACCAAAGCTCATCAGTGATGAATGAAGTAGCCCTTTCCACCGCACCCAGATATACCCCAGGTCCAAGAGTTGGAGGAAGGGGATGAAACATTTTCTGATTAGGGTAATCCAAGTCAACAGCCACATGCCGATTTGTGAGAAAACCCACCTGTCTACTCCCAGTCTGGCTCTTCACTATTGCACCCAAGGTTCCATAAGTTTCCTGGCTTGCAACCTGTGCAATGGGAGCAATACAGTGTAGATCCAGTCAGTAAATGCACAGTCCAGGATGGACTAGATTCAAATGATAGATATCTATCTAAAGAGATACATTATAAGACTGAATGAGATACGCTAACAGAATACTGGTAGCTGTGCATATAACTTCAGGCAATGAGCAAGTTACATTAGTAGAGTAGGGTTCCCAGGGAGAAAATATAATTCTGCATAAAAGAAAATTCTCTGTTCTGCTTCTGCCAGTTTGGACTTTAAAACTGTCACCATGCACCTCTACTTGTTCACCAAACAAACCAATGAGCAAAAGATCTTAAAAGCCGAAAGGAGCCTCTCGAGGGGACAAAAACTAGATATATTAGACGATGAACACATAAATCATACAAGTAAATGGTAGAATAAATTTCGAACAACGGTTTCATACAATAGGTAGTGACTGTGGTATTTCTACATTTACTACGTCAAGAAACCAGCAAACTATATCAGCTCAAGAGGTACAGAAAGATATATGAAACAGCGACGCATTGGAACTTCATCCATGTCCATGCTCATGTTCTGGTCAACCATAAGTTATTCAGCTGAATGATCTGCACTAATTAGTTCAAGATGTGAATAAAATTCATAATAAATGGAAAAGATCCAAGAGCACCTGAGAACCAGAGCCAATGTAGGGATCACCCCCACGCAGGTCATCAACAATCTCAGTGTATAACTGTTCTTTGGGAGCTGGCTCAGGTGCACCAAAGTATGAAAATTCCACCACATCCACATCACACCACACTCCTCCAGGTCCCTGATCAAACAGTGCACAAGAATCAGTTTTAATTGCAATAAGCTCACAAGTACCAACTCTCCTACTCTGCAAGAGAATGCATCTACATTACTAGAAGAAGGCACATTCATTTCCAACCTCCAGAGCCGTGGGAAGGCACTGTATGGGGCTGAGCCACTGCTTATGAACCTTCCTGGAGACAAACACAAGAATGGCTGGTATATCAGTCAAGACTCCTCGTTGAATACGAAACCCAATAGCTGTCCCAAGGCTATAGCAGCGCAAAATTTTGCTATGGAAAGCCCTTATAGTCATGAGTTCAAGCAATGTGGTAGCTTGCTGCCCTTTGGGTAGCCGCCCAAGAGTCTCAGGCAGCACCCCTTTCTGTAGATTCGCAAAATAGTTTGCCCGCTCCTCAGCAGCATCACTTAGTCGGCTCGAGGTGGGCCAAGAGAAGTATGCAGCACTGCTCTCACAGTGTTGTCCAGCTGAGGCAAAGGGCTGGAGCATTGGAGGACTTAATGAGGGGAGATTGGAATGGCCACAGCAGCTCCTTTCGAGGTCCAGTGCAGACTCCTCTGATGGTGTTGAGCCACAACAACGATTCCTAATTTGCAGCATCCTAATTCTCTCCATGTTTCACTTAAGAGTGATTGGTCTTGTAGCAATATCCAAGCAACGCAGGAAGGAAAGATCATAAAATTGTTATTAACAGAAATAGCAGCAGTCATTAATAGGGAGACAACTCATGCTACATTGTTCGGCCATGTTTCATAGGAACTTGTATATACATTAATTGCTCTACATTACAGTTGTATCATGCACATTATAAATAGATAGCATAGCTACTCACCTCAGTGAGGATCCCAAAACAACACATTTCATCACTCTTTATGGTATCAGAGCGTCAATGGTAATACACTTGAGGCCACAACACACTTTCTTATTTATTCACTCAAAGAAAAACTAATGGAGGACAAAAACTGAACCCAAACTGAACCAATCCTATTTTCTCTGCTTGGGATTTCTGTATGTGTTTGATTTGATATGGATATCAGGAGGAAGGATCACCAAACTGCTCTGTCAAAACCTCTAATGAATGCTCGCGCCACAGAAGAGAGAATGATTGAACAAGCAACAAAATTCTTACATCGAGGAGATAAGCATGAAACTGCTAGTTAAGGTGCACATCTTCTGTGAAACTCCATGCTTGCTCCTCATTTGGTGAAAATTATACTCACACCTACACAAGCTGGCATAACAACCTATTCAAGCATTTTCACTTACTTGACCAAAAATGTTATTTCAATTGATAAAACATTAGTCTAGGAACTTAGAATTTTATTCCATGAAACAAATCAAAAAGTTATTAGATACCTCCATCTCTTCCAATCCAGCATAGAAATGATACTAATGAAAGAATCAAGGAATGCATGTTTTGATTCATGTGCACAAAGAACTGCACCCTCTTATTCTAGCCACTTTATAATTTCGGCAGCCTCTCTAATTTTTTCATTTTTATTATTCCAATAAAATGAGTGAAATTGGGCTCTTGGTAAGTTCAAATACTGAGTTTACATGGAATGAAGAGATCAATGTCACTCTGCACCATAGGGAAGCAGGACCGAGTAGACGGCATGACACATACATATAATCAAACAAGAAGAGAGCAAAGACGCTGAACAATTGCAATAGCACAACTTATTTGCACGAGACTTCGCATAATATCGATTGTAAGATTGGGAGTCGCAAATATCCAAAAGTAGGGAGGGGAAAATAAATGAAGGCCAAAGTTTTGGCAATGGAGAAAATTGGTTGGAAGTGCATTACACATCAGCATTAGAAGGGGAACTTTTGATAAAAAGGAAGAAGCGGATTAGTGGGGCAGTCAGAGAGGAGGACTGAAAATTTCGTAAGATTTGCCTGGGTTATTACACATGTGCAAGCATTTTCATTACAGCTAGTGGAAATGCAACCGGTACTGAAATCTCAAACCACGGCGAATGGGTGAAGATCCATTGTAGTATACCAGGCAATCAAAACATGGAAGAGTGAAGCTGAAAGAAACACAGAGATATAGTCCTTTAAGCCAATGAACCAACGGAGATGCAGTCAGAATAGAACCGAGTCCGGACGAAGACTCAGGCACCAACGAACAACAAAAACGAAAGCAGAGAGAGACTAGAAGAGTAACAGGGGAGAACAGTTAGGTGACAGCCAAAAGTAAAAATCAGGAAGCACGTGCAATACAAATGGAACATCAACTAGTGTCATCGGAGAGAAGACGATGAAGCCGAAAAACCTAGAGTGTGGTGTGTACCTGGAGAGCTGCGGAAGGGCGAAGTGAGCAGAGAGAACTGAATAATGGAGCTCCCCAAATTAAATAGCTACTAATGGTGAAAGTGGTCGGGTCGGCTGACGTTTTCTCTAAGTGGTTGGGGTTCAGATTTTTTCGGGTCAATTTTTTTAAAATTAAAAAATAATGCTGAAAATTATTTAGCAAATGAAATCAACCATCATTGGTGATTTTTTCGGACTTCAAATTTCAATAAAATAATAAATTAAATATAAAATTTATTAGATAAAATTTATTTAATAAACAAAAAACTACTAATTATAAATATTTGGTGTATATAATAAGTTATATAGTATAAACATGGAACAAAATTCAAGTCTAAAACATTAAAATTATCTTTTTTATGATCAAATTTTAATAATATATAAGATGAATTTCTTGTTATAGTATTTTAATTTCATATGATTTCAGTCGGTTTCGAGGCCTTGCAGATTTCTAGGATCGATTTTTCATGACATCATAAACCATTTGAAATTTATGCAAGGTCCCTAAAATTCAAGTTTTTCAGTTTGATTTTGGTCATTTTTTCAAGTTTTCGATTTTCTTTTTTTTTTTCCTTACACCCCAATAGCTACTGCTCACTCTAAGCGCTCCGTTAATATTGTGTGGAAAAAGTGCGATCTGGGAGCATAATCACCAGAGGATATTACACTCCAGTTTGGTCCCAAATGCTTGAGTGAACTGACACTTTAAATTCTACTATTTTGTTTACCAATATTTAAATTCAAACATTCATTATTTTACCATCTAGTTAGTTCAGCTGTGATAATGCCATCAAATTTTCCTACGTGGTAATCCAATTGACAGTAACAACGATGTGAGATAAATACTTTTTTATAATACATGGTACTCAAGTAAATTCCGCTTTAATTAAATAAAGACTAAAATTATTATTTTATCCCTCGTTATTTATTAAATTATCAGATAATGCATGCATATTATATTAACGAGTATATATACTAGTAAACTAGTACATAAGTCAATAAATATTTAATATATCAGAAAAGAAAAGAAATTGAATTACTATCCAAAGCTTT
>JAOYND010000028.1:8918479-8929667 GCA_025802135.1 Lagerstroemia fauriei | reverse complement strand
GAGGAGGAGATTAGCTATATGCCTTATTTTCTTGGAGGCGGAAGGCATCACGCAGAGATTAGCATGGTGGTGTTATTTTTATACCATTTTGAGGGGAACAAACAAGACGATATTCCAGTACAAAGCATCAGACAAGGCTGCCTTTGCTCTTCAACTGCAGGTCTTTATCAAGAAAAGCCCTGCTGCAAATCATGACCAGGAGCCACTTAAAAGATAATGCTACAGCGTTACATTTTGATCGAGGAATTTTGCACCTCTCTCATTTTGTACATTTTGTAAGGAGATGTCAAATGACTTCTAGTGGAGAGCTCCAAAGTTTAGTTTGGATGATATCTGAATTACTTCTAAAAAACTTGTGAAGGCAGTACCAGGGGTCCAGGGGAAATTCCCAATGTAATTTCACATTTGGTCATTAGCCTTCTGATATCCAAGGCTCTATCTATCAAATGGGGACTAGGGATTGGAGCAGTCTGGCCGATCTGGTAATATACAGAATCATTCCAAAGAGAAGTATTTGTCCAGTCAGTTGGAAACCATTTGGCACATTAAGTCATGAGGATAGCACCTTGAGGCTTGGATGGATGATGTAAGTCGAACAAAATGGCAGGATACATGGGGTTCTATGCATGAATGCACATGGACTATTGGTTGCAGGAAGGGATCGGTTCGGAAGCTCCAAAGGGGAGCAACAATCACTTGATTCACTTCTAAATCATGCTTCATTGTTTTTTCTTCTCTCTCTTTTAGTATTATATGTGGTGGTTGAGAACACAATTTCTAACTTTTGCCAACTGTTCAGATATAGAACTACCCCATGGAACCAAGCAACTCTATCATCAAGGACTAAGAGACTAGCACTTTACTGAAGTGAAGATACCGGTTAACTACGAGTCCAGAGCAAAATTCCATGAGCAGTACCTAATTACTTCCAGAGGGTGTTGGAAGTGCTTGGGATCATACCCGAAACCCAGTTACAAATCTTTGGACACCAGCAAAATCGGGGACTACTTTAACATTGAAAAAATTTCCTTTTAGTTCTTTTTCCATGTAATCTGAAAGAAACTTGCTCTGCTTTCCACCATTTGTCTGCAAGAAATGAGATGATATGAGTAACAACGAAATAGTAGAGAGAGGGAGAGGGAGAGAGTTGAAGTAAGCAGTTCTTAAATGGCGAAAGTGAAGTACCTCGAAAGCAAAGTAACCACCTGGCCTCAACATTAAAGCGGCGCCACGGCATAGGTGGAGAATATCGTCCATGCCATCGACGCCACCATCGAGTGCGAGTCTTGGTTCATGTCTCCCGACTTCAGCCTGCAACCCCATAATCTTCTCGCTCGGTATATAAGGTGGGTTACTCACAAGGCCTGCAAGTTTACCTTGCACATCCTTCAGGGGCTCAAACCAAGATCCTTCTCTGACCTCAACTATGCCCTGTTTGAAGCAATACTTTTACAACAACAACAACAAGAATAATAATAATAATGAGGCATGCGGCATGCCTAATGCCTTTCCCTTCATAATTCTGACGTAATAGTAAACCAAACTCGATCGAAAAATAAAAATTAATGAACTGTCTGATAAATTCGTTTAATGCAGTCGTAGACCGCTCCGCAAACCTGCAGACCATATCTCTGCACATTGAAGGAAGCAACTTGAACAGCCACCGGGCTCAAATCTGTGGCAATGACCCTCCCGCAGCTCCCCAGAGCTCTTGCAATTCCGATGGCAATGGCTCCACTACCAGTCCCCAGATCAGCCCAAAGTCTCTCCCCCAATCCTCTGTCGTTGGAGACCACATCCGCCACCAAATCGACGAGGACCTCCGTCTCCGGCCTCGGGATTAACACACCTTCTTGAACGCACAAAACTAAGTCTCTCCAATGCTCGCACCCAACTATGTACTGGAAGGGCCTCCTCTCTTGAATCCTCTGATTCCACAGTCTGTACAGATCCTCAATGCTCGCCTTCAAGTTGACTTCTCGTTGAGCGCTGTCGCTGTGCGCACCTATCTGGTGAATCAGTGAAGGGTCGGTGCCTTCTTGGAGGTCTTCTAAGAGCCACCCGAGCTCTCTGCGGAGGAGGGAGGAGTCGGGCCCGTTGTCCGAGTCGAGGAAGGTGGAACCTACTGAGGCAGTAAGGTCTTTGGCCCAACGGTGCCATTTTTGGAGATCGGAGAGAGGTGTTGCGTACTTGGGTGGCCTCAGAAAGAGCGGAACTTGCAGGGACTGAGAGGTTGGAGGTGAGGCGTAGGACAAGAGGACTGGAGATAACGGACCAGAGGTTATCCTCCTGCGGCTGCAGACAGGAGGCCAGATGAAGGTGGACAACCCACCTGAACCGGTAAATCTTACCTTCATTTGCCTCTTTCCATGGCGGTGCGAGGATGTAGATGATGATGCAGCGGGACCGGCAGGGCGTCGCATTATCCCCAGCTAAGAAACGGGCCGGACCTTGCCCGCTTAAATGGGCCAAAAATTTGCAAAAGAAAATATCTTATCAATTCGTTTAGATGGGTCTCCTGCGCTGGGCTAGCAGAAAAGTGCCCAAAGTAGTAGAATTTAAAATCATTATAATCGATTTAATAAACTATTAATTGTTTTAGATAACGATTTAAAAAAAAACTAAATAGCCCTTTAATGCGTGGACTGTATTATTTTAGTAGACATTCATCAGATTTAATTAGTTGAACATACACGCATGATAATTCAATGTTAGGATCGATCTATTATAATAGAATTTAAAGTTATTATAATAGTTTATTTTAAAAAAAATTGTTGCCTGGGGCACGAGAACAACTGCAAGGGAAACTGAATTTTTTTTTGAATTAATTATCAAAAAAATATATTTTCATTTCGCCGCTGTGTCCTTTGTAGCTACAAAAACACTCTCTCGTCTTCCTTCTCCTGTCATCCTTGCGAACATTATTCACACTCCCGTCCCCTCTCCGTTTTCTACCTTCACCTTTCCGTTTCGGAGCTCGCATCAATGGCGGACGGGGTGATACTCTTGGACTTCTGGCCCAGCATGTTCGGCATGAGGTGCAAGATCGCGCTCAGAGAGAAGGAGATCGAATTCGAGTACAAGGAGGAGGACCTTAGGGACAAGAGCCCCCTGCTCTTGCAGATGAACCCTATTCACAAGAAAATCCCCGTCCTCATCCACAACGGCAAACCCATCTGCGAGTCGCTCATCATACTGCAATACATTGATGAGACCTGGAGGAATAAGGCTCCGCTGCTGCCCTCCGATCCCTATGGCAGAGCCCAGGCCCGATTCTGGGCCGATTACGTCGACAAGAAGGTGACTCCCCTCCTGTCTTCCAATTCCCACTGTTTTTTAGGTCTATTTGGATGAGGCTAGCTGCTATATGTCCTGCTTGAAGCTGTTATCTGCTAGGAATTGTTTACACGCTCGCGGGCTGTGGTACATCCGTTCTATTTTCCTTTTTCTATTTCCCCGATGATGAGTCCCCAACTAGATTATTAAAAGGTAGTTATTTGTTGTTTATTTTAAAAGCGTTTTTTTCCTGAATTTTTATCACTCGTTGTCAGTGACAAGAGGTTGGAAATTGTACCCCTTTTTGGCTCGTTGAGTCAGAAATCAGTCTAAAAAAATGGTCATATCTCCATGACAATATCCAACTAATTTATTGTCAGGACTGGGGAGGACAATATAGTTTCACTAAGTCAGATATCAGCCAGTAAACTTATCTGGGCGCACCTCACTCTTTGTTTCGTTTCTTTTAGCTTTCCTGTCCAAGACTTCAATGCATCTTTTGCGAATTTGCTGATCTTCCAACTCTTGGTAGTTGATGCCTTGTAGGTTCTGGTTCTCCAATGATCTATCACTACTTATATAACAATTCCTGACCAGATATCCAAACCCAAGGACCTTTATACACCTGGCTTCAAAGTGTTCGGCTCCCTCTCTGCTCATCATGAAGAACTATGATCATTTGCGGGACATTATTAGCTCTTGTTTCTGAAATAAAGTGGCTTCTTTTGAGTAGTAGTGGACTTTGGAGCTATGATGGGATCCAATACTTTAGTTCTAATGCTTAAACTTGGAGGACAAAAATAAAATTAGCATATTTTCGAAGCCAAGGTTAATACCCTTAACATTGTGCCCAATCCAACATGTAGGAATACACATCCACACGTGTGTGTGAGAGAGAGAGAGAGAGAGAGAGATGTTATAGGTTCTATCTCACATCGCTGATGTGAAATAAAAATCCAGACTTATAAGAAACAATATCAGCCTAAGCCTTCATGTGAACATGATCATGGCCGATAAGTTGTAGAACACGGGCTTGTTTTATCCAACATTGACATGCGAGGCTAGGCATTGATGGTTCTCCTGTATGGAGTCAGATGATGGAACAGTTCATAGCCTTTAAACTCAATGCATTGATTAATTGCAGATCTATGATTCGGGGAGGAAAGTGTGGACCTCAAAAGGAGAAGCACAAGAAGCAGCAAAGACTGAACTCATAGCAAGTCTGAAAGTGCTAGAAGGGGAGTTGGGGAACAAGCTCTTCTTCGGGGGCGACTCGTTGGGCTTTGTTGACATAGCCGTTGTCCCGTACTACACCTGGTTCTATGCATACGAGACCTGTGGAAACTTCAGCATCGAAGCAGAATGCCCGAAGCTCATCTCTTGGGCTAAGAGATGCTTGGAGAAGGAAAGCATTTCCAAGTCTCTTCCTGACCCGGAGAAAGTTTACGGTTTTGTAATGCTGCTCAGGAAGAAGTTTGGTATCGAGTAGAGGAGACTGGAGAGGTGATTGGGCAAAGGAAAAAGGCTTCGTGGAGATCTATGCTTCCAATGTGTTGTAGGGTCGTTGTCTTAGGATGTCCCGTAGCTCTTGTCCCTGTTTGTATACTCTCGTCTTTCACACAGGAAGTGGAGGTTGCTTCTTTCGTTTGTAGCTTTTGCTTGATGTGGTGGATTTGCTCGTTAGTCGTTGCGTGAAGTTTGGTGAGACGGAGGGAGAGAATTGAAGTCGCTTGAGCAGACAATTGGATAAATTTTCGTGCTTGTTTACAATATACTTTTATCTGGTTGGAGATTTATCTCATAACATTGCCCAGGAATGTGGGTTTGATATGGGGAATTTGGCCAAATGTTTCTCAAACACCTGAAATCCAAATTATAGTGAATGTCATGGGTCTAATCTTTGGACATTATTGTCCTTTCTTCCGTTCATCCGTTTTCATCAGTTCATCCCCCTTCCTTCCGTTCATCCGTTTTCATCAGTTCGTCCCCCTTCCTTCCCTTCATCAGTTTTCCATTCATCATGCTTCTCTTTTCTTCCCTGTTTCCCAACGGTACACCAACCTGATCTCTCACTAATTTCTTTAGGTATGCCTCTTCACTTCTATTCAGCTTTAACATTTTGCCTGAACCTTCTGATTATGCGTTTCTTCATGATCTGACAGAGAAGCCCTAAATTTTTATTCTTCTTATTTTTCGTTTATTGATGATCTGATATAGAAACCCCAAATTCTGAGAATTTTTAACCGCATGTTCACCGCCAATTTCTTTCGGTATGCATCTTCTCTTCTATTCAGCATTTAGATTTGTGTTTTTACTGATGATCTGATAGAGAAGCCCTAGATTCTGTCCTCCATTTTTTTTTTTGTTCATTAGTTAAGGGCAGGGCACAAATTTAAATCATTTTAGACGTCGGCCATTGCTCAACAGGCTGGAATATATATGATTCGTTGCGCCTACAATGTGTTTGTATCTTTGTCTAAGAGGTTTCTGTATATTTTTTATGTCATTTTTCTTAGGGAATTCAAAACTTGCAGCATTATCAGCAGTTTATATAAAATATTTTTGCATATTAATGATTTTTTTTTCAAACAGGGGGAAATAATCAACGTGTATCCTGGATTTTTCGACTCTGAAGTCGATCATGGTAAGATAAGCATGGGAGCTTCATAAAGGTTATTCGGGAGCTATACACGGTGAGCTTCAAAATATTTCTAGAGATATATAATTAAGTCATATGTCTTCATCCAATTGAAAAGTTAATTTATGCCCTCAAAGGAGATGATGAGGGTAATTCATTGTTTTCTATGTCTAATGGGTACTTTTTTCACTTTTTTTCCAGACGAAATATAGTGTGCTTTCAGACCCTCAAAGGAGATGATGATCGGGTAATTAATTGTTTTCATCTATGAGTAATTTTTTCCACTTTTTAGGTACAAATTTCATTTGTTCAGTTTCAGGTCCAAATTTCAACTATTCACTACCATATTCTTATTCATCAATATATGAATAAAACTCCAAATAATTCTTCTTACTTACTATTTATATCAATCCGTTTATATATTAATCTGCTTTAAATTTCTTGCTTGGGAACAAGTCATGGTACTTTAATGTGGTTGACCCTATTATTGATGTTAGATTTAAGTAGTCTTTAAATGAAATCTTTTGACACCTTATCAAATAGAGGTAAATTTTCCTCTTTTCAGCAGCTCAATCAAAGACAATGTAGGAGCTTACAACTCAATTGAAGGATTCAAAGTATTGATGCCCTCAAATGAGATGATGATCGGGCAATTTATTGTTTTCATCAATGTCTAATGGGTCCTTTTTCCCCATTTTTAAATGAAATATAATGAAAGAAGCCTCCGAGCAGTCTGTCAAGGCCACGAACAAGTCCATGTTCTTAGAAAATCTTTTCCGTTTTTGGTCTGCAGTTTTTCTCCTTAACTCTAAATTGTCTATTCCTTTTTTTTTTTGTAATGCTATTTCACAAGGTATATTATATGGACCATTCACACAGGTTGTTAATCCATTAAGTTGGTTGTCTGTTAAATGTTGGAGAAGTTAAGGTTAAATATCTTTCTGTCATATATAGCACATTTAGTTCCATGATGATGCAAGTTCTTCTGTGTGCTTCTTATTGCTAGGATTGTATTAAACTCATAATTCAACTCTATGATTTTTACATGCTTATTGATGGTAGGATTACATTACTCCTAGACCAGCACATTTGTCCATCTGATTTTTTGGCTATTCATTGATTGATTTCACATGTTCTAGACATGTTAGGATTGATATTTATTTACTTTGTACTATGTAACTCTAAGCTTTTAACCTTCATGAATCAATCTGCCCCTTTTATTTACATTTTTATCACTTCAAGCGTCTCTCTTTTTCCTCTTAGTCTTCAATGATCAGAAGTCAAGCAGCTGGTGTGCAGAAATAGGGTGAATGTGATTTGTACTTTGGAAACAAGGGTTCAAGAACGTAATTTGCGTGCTATTGTGCAGCATTCTTTTGAAGGTTGGTTCGTCACTCATAATTACGTCCATTCCCACTTAGGACGTATATGGATTCTTACTGATTCTTCGGTTTCTCTCTCTGTTGTTGCTATGGGAGAGCAACATATACATTGCTCAGTGAGTATTGATGAGTCTTTCATATGCTGATTACAGTGGTTTATGCTGCAAACACTGCTAATGAACGGTGTCAGTTATGGTCTGCTTTGAAGAATATTGGCTCTCATGCATCTGGGACCCTTGGATGCTTTGTGGTGATTTTAACGTCATTAAGGCTAGTAGTGAGTCTAGCAACGCTGACGAGAGTTCCTTATCTGGAATGTTGGCTTTTCGAGAGGTGCTGGAGGATTTATCTCTTGCTGACCATCCTTGGATGGGATCCTTTTATACATGGACAAATAAAAGAGCTGAGGATTTCACTGCTCGGAAACTTGATAGAGTTCTGGTAAATGAGGCGTTTTCCTAGTTCCACTGTGGACTTCTTGGCCCCCCCATTTCTCTGATCATGCCCCTAGTCTTACCTCTGTGGTAAAAGAGCCATCCATCACCAGAAGCTCTTTTAAGTTTTTAAATTTTTGGACTCAACATGACACTTTCCTTACTCTTGTTGAGAGATGCTGGTCATTGGGTTTTCAGGGGACTCCTATGTTTCAACTGCGCAAGAAGCTGAAATTGCTCAAGTCCGAGTTAAAGGCTTTCAACAGGCTGCATTTTAACAACATTTCCTTGAGGGTCTCTGAGGCTCAAAAGGCTCTTCTAGAGACTCAGTCTGCTTTGTTACAGCCAAACTGTGATCCATTGTTGGTTGGTAGGGAGCTTCATTTGAATAAAGCCTACTCTGATCTACTTGCAGCAGAGGAAGCCTTTTATAAACAAAAGTCTCGTATAAAGTGGGTCTCGCTTGGTATCAAAACACAAGCTATTTTCATTCACCTTTGAAGGCTCGCTGTGCTAAGAATACCATTAAGACTTTATATGCTGAAGCTGGTACAAAGCTTGAGAGATATGAGGATATTGCTCATGAAGCTGTTTGGTTTTATCAAAGGCTGCTGGGAGTGGCTGATCCTCATGTATCAGGATGTTCTGTTGAACAGCTTCGAGATCTATTGCATTATGAGCTCCCTTCAATCCAGAAAGAGGCACTTATTCAACCAGTTTCGGAGGACAAAATTAAACGAGCCCTATGGAGTATTGACAATAACAGCTCTCCGGGCCCTGATGGTTATACATCCTATTTCTTCAAATTTGCTCGGAGAATTGTGGGTGCAGACTTTGTCTCTGCTCTTCAAAGTTTTTTCACTAGCTCAAAGCTTTTAAAGGAGGTAAATAGCACTCGTATTACTCTAGTGCCTAAGGTACCTAATGCTTCTACTATGACTCAATTTCGACCAATCTCTTGTTGCAATGTGATATACAAGTGCATCACCAAAGTTCTTGTGAATCAATTGTAGCAAATTCTGCCTGATTTTATATCTTTGAATCAAACTGCTTTTATCAGTGGTTGATCTATTGGGGACAATGTTCTTCTTGCGTGGTATCAATGGAGGAGGATTAGACCCAGATGCATGATAAAGGCTGACTTGATGAAGGCTTTTGACTTTGTTCCTTGGCCCCCCCTACAACATATTTTTGCTGCCATTAATATGCCGGAAAGGTTCTCGATTTGGGTATTTGAATGCATCTCTGGTGCACGTTTCTCCATTGCTCTTAATGGTGGATCATTGGGCTATTTGAAGGTAAGAAGGGTTTGAGGTAAGGTGATCCCTTATCCCCTTATCTCTTTGTAATGGCTATTCAAGTTCTAACAAAGCTTCTTGACCGAACAGCATCGACAGGGAGGTTTTCTTATCATCCTAGATGTAGTAAGTTGGCTCTTACTCATTTGGGATTTGCTGATGATCTCATGATCTTTTTGAAAGGAGATCAACTGTCCTTGTGCTCTATTCTGGAAGTCTTTAACTCCTTTTCAAGCTTATCTGGTTTGAAGTTAAACCCATCCAAAACTGAGCTTTATTGTGCTGGTATGGAAGAATCCTTGATCAGATCTTTCATTTCCATCAGCGGGTTTAAGCTTGGATCTCTTCCTGTTAGATATTTGAGAGTTCCTTTGATTCTTGGGCATCTCATTGACAGGGATTGTCGTCCTCTTATTGAAAAAATACAGCTCGCATTGATTTTTGGGCTGCTAAGAAGCTATCTTATGCAGGGAGGCTTCGATTAATATAAGCAGTGACCTATTCACTGGTTAATTTTTGGTGTAATGCGTTTATATTACCTAAAAAGGTTTTAATGGCTGTGGAACAGAAGTGTAAGGCTTTTCTCTGGAGAGGAAGAAGTGGAGATGCTAGAGGGGCCAAAGTAGGATGGGCAACAGTATGCTCTCCTAAAGCTGAAGGCGGTCTCGGGCTTAAAAAGATAGAAACATGGAATATGGCCTGTGGCTTGCGATACATTTGGATGCTATTTGCTCAGGGTGGTTCATTGTGGATTGCTTGGGTCGAGCAGTATCTTTTGAGGGGCAAAAGTTTTTGGGCTGTGAAACCCCCAAGTTTTTGCTCTTATTCTTGGAGAATGTTACTCAAACTACGACCTTATGCTTTTCCCTTGTTGAAGCAACACATAGGTGATGGCCAATCCACCTTTTTCTGGCATGATAACTGGTGCTCTATCAGTCCTTTATCTACTCAAGTTCGCCATTCGCATGGAGTCCCTCCCAATGCTTCAGTTGCAGAGGCTAAGCAACTGCTCCTGGGTTTGAGGCCTGTTTGTGATAGGGAGAGGGTTGTTCTGCTACAGCAAGTACAAGGGATCTCTTTGAGTGATACCAGAGATTATGTGGCTTGGGTAGCTAGTGCGAATGGGCGATTTTCTATGACCAGTGCATGGAACTCTCTACGACGAAGGTCAGCCAAGGTGAGCTGGTCTAAGTTTTTATGGTTTAATCCTTGCATTCCGCGGCATTGTTTTGTTAGTTGGCTGGCCATATTTGATAAGCTTGCAACATTTGACAAAGTTCATGGATGGAGGCCGGAGGTTGATCCAATTTGCAAGCTCTGTGCTGCAGAGGTTGAAAGCAGATCGCACTTGTTCTTTTGCTGCAGCTTTAGTCAGTCCCTTTGGTCCCGTGCTTTGCTTCGTGCAGGAATCCAGAGATCAGTTTTTGATTGGCACAGGGAGCTGCATTGGGCTCTTTCTAATCTGAGGGGGAAAACTATTGATGTTCTTTTATTAGAGCTCTGTTGGCACTCTATGGTTTATCACATCTAGAGAGAGAGGTATTTGGTGATTTTTTCGAATGAATCTCCCTCAAACTCCAGAGTTTGGGACTCAGTAGCTATTTCTATTGGTAGCCGTCTTCTCGGTGTCCCAGATCTCACACGTCGGATTCATACTGCTCATCAAAGGTCTATCCTTGCTTCGTGGGGGATTGTGGTAGCGTAAATGCCGGTTTTCTGATTGTAAGGACAAACTGTAGTCTATAAAGGCCTTTGGTTTCACTTGACCCTCTAGTGTGGGCTTGTATTCTTTTTTGATCAATTAATAAAGAGCAAAGGTGATCTTCTTGATAAAAAAAAAGAAGATCAGAAGTCAAACTCGCTTGGTAGGAATTGATGAAAGTTGATTAACGTGTACTCTCTAGCGTAGTATCAAATTATCTTTTCATACACACTGGAAAAAAAAAGGAGAATAGCAATTCTTTGACATTCCATTCTTTTGGTTGCATCTCTTTTGAACCTGGAATCATATAGTCTTGTGGATCAATGAACTCCACAACATCATAATGCTGAAATACATATATGTGCAGTGCTGCTGCAATAGGGATATTTGGTTTGTGGCTTATGTGAATTTTATGTATTATACACATGAAAAACCTTTTGTCTGTTCCTACCATGGTA